>UZAN01047854.1:13258-25410 GCA_900618425.1 Echinostoma caproni | reverse complement strand
GCAGCCTCCTCCGGACGACACGAAAATCCCGAATAATCAAATTATCCTCTCCTTGAGATTCAAGCGATCCAAATAAAGAGGGAGAAGGATTCGGCCGATTTTGTGGAGTGATAACGAAAGTGAACCTCTATTGTCAACAAACAGAGCACACGATCTAAGTCTGAATAAATACCTTTTCAAGCATTCTGACATGATAGGAAATGGCTATAAGAACACCATTGCTGTCGATTAGGCGTCAAATCTTTCAGTGTCTCCAACTAGCCCAATGCAGGGCCTTTTAACCTCAACCGGGAAGACCTAGTCGCTCTGTGCATTTCTTTGTGCATCTTTTCCACGTCATCTGTTTACTTCCACGCGATTTGTTCCATCCTGGACCCGGCGAATGCAAATAAAACGAGGTGGCGTGGACGATGGCTGAGAATACCCCCAAGCCAGTGAAGCCGACTAATCTGAATTTTATGGTACAACAAATTCTTCATCGAGTCATTGCCGAATAATAAGTGACGTCTTACATTAGAGTTCCTTACATGCCCGCTCTATCCAACCCGCGCCAAACTACGTGAACATCATCAGTTCGAGACTTCCAGTAGACGAATATCTTGTACCGGCAAATTCAGGCTCTCGCAACCCTAAAGCAGAACAGTCCGCACACTGGCGCAGTATACAGAGCCTTTCAGTTTCAACGAAACGTCACGTCTGCATCAAAGGTACTTCAGTCCTGCTCGAGCCTTGGGAATTCGGACAGTCAATTCATAAAGTATACTATCGTCATCTGTCACGCAATGACCTAAGTAGGAGATTTATTCCACCATAGATAATTCTTGACTATCAAGCATCAGCACCGGGGTGGACGACACCCAATCTGGTAGCAACACTTTGCACTTTGAGGTTTCAAAGCGGATACCGAATGAAGTTACAGAACTTGAAATTGTGTTAAGAGAGCATTGCGCATCCTCGATACATTTGAACAGACAAATTATTTCATCAGCGTACTCTAAATTGCACAGCTTTTCTCCAACTGCCCATCAATACCAACATTTCAGGGACCACCCAGTTCGTTCTCCAGTATTTCGTCTACGACTAAATTGAACGTGAATGGCCAGATAGGGCACCCTTGAAGAACATCGCTTGTGGTTTCGAATGATCAGCTTAGCCCACCGAAAAAAATAACATAAATTGGAATAAAAACACATATAATTAGAATCGATTTTATCCGGCGGCAACCATCTATACCTAACGGACAAGACAAGAAAGATCAATAGAGACGATGCACAAGAAAAACACCTCCTTGTTGTCAGATCGATGTTTGCACTTAACGGGCAGCGCGAACATTTACCTTACGGTAAATCCGTTGCTAGGAAACGGTTTACGTACATTGCTTTGCCTTCCAGAGGCAAGTGGTAAACCGTTCAGTGCATACTCCTTTATTTTTCCCCGTGAAAAAACGTGTGCAGGTCAGCGATTTTCTCGTAAACACCCCAAAATGGATAAATTAATCCATTATTATTCATGTTATTCCTTTCAGGGTTTACTTTTCCCGAACAAAACCCAATATGCGATGAAACAGAGTCCGTCATTATATAGTTATTATGGTATTCTTAGTAGTATCATTGTTTTCAAGTTATTGGTCATAAAGTTGGTCAAAAACGTTAGTTTGGTTTCTCCTATAATCAACCACACATTGGAATATTCTTCTCGGGTTCTCGGGTTTCTCTATCGTATTTGAGTCAGTACTATCTTCGTCAGAAACTGAAAACGGGTAGCGGAAATATTCTACTCGGCCTTCACAAATCTCTCAAAACCAAGTTGCCTAATCATGTTTTTGTGACTAATTTATGATATTGGGTTTAAACGGACCCACGTTTCGTTCCTCAACTGATTTGCCATCAGACTGATGTGTTATTCTATTCCCTCTGATTCGCGAGAAACACCGAGTAGATCCAAGTAGAGAAATCGTGGTGAACATTGCTAGTGAAAATGCAGAAAATTAAACGTTGCAGAGTAGCCACGACAGACAAAAGTATCAGCACAAAGAGCACTACAACAAGGACCACAAGCCATACTTCGATCCCAAATATTCGTCCCGCAATCGGTTTCGAAGGATGAATGGAAATAGTAAATTGGTGAAATTTAAATAGCCAGAAAGGTATCATTTGGCAAGATAAACTTGCCACTATATGATGAAATATGTGATTTGGCGAACAGAATTCATTGTGTGGTATAACAAAGCATGGCAACGTTATGCATGATTTCATGTAAAAACAACACAGTGGTGAACAAGGTGATTTTAATGGACTATATTCACTCCACCATATTGCACGGTATATCACTAATTCGGGGAACAAACTTTAGGGGGAATAAAATAAATTGAGATAAAATCACAGATTACAAAAATCGATTCATTCGAGAGGAGATCATCGTTGTCTAGAATAAAGAGCCTAAACAATCATCAGTGAGAATTTGCCAGGAAGAGAACTCTGAGTTGTAAGATTCATCTTTTCAGGTAAGGTGTTTCGTTCGCGATTCAACGAACAAAATTCTCGACTCTACGATCTCATTCGGTGCATACTAGTTCATTTGTTCCCATGGAAGGACATGTATAGGCCATGCTGTAATTGATAATCCGAACGGACTTGTAAACACCATACTGTATAGTTGAAAATCGGTTTGATTAAGTCGGATTTAGCCAATCTCGATGAAATGGTATCAGGTAATCCGTGAATTTGATTTTATTTCCCTAATACAGATTTTCCCCACTACGTGATCTATGCATATTTTGATGTTTTGGCATCAATGTTCGTAAGTGAAAACGAGCTTATTTGCCAGTTTGTTGTTTAGTTTGAAATGTGCTCTGTCGGACTGTTTAGCCACGTATGAAACATGCATGCATCGTTAAACATCAGGATTAAACCTTGATCTTACCACAGATTTCTTATCTGCACTAATTGTGATTCTGTCCTTCACATCTACAGTTACTTCGTTCTTTGTTGTCGTACAACCTATCGAAATGATTGTATCGTCCCACGATGCACACGTATCCAACTTCAACGAGTTGCCCAATTTCGCTTTGTAAGTGAAATCGTTTGTTTCTGAAATTAGTCCAGAGAAAAATGAGTATATTAGACATCTTGGCAAACGACTTTTTGTTTCAAAACTGTATTCACAAGATTCTCGCTCACCTATCACAAGCGGATGATATTCAAGTTAGTAAATACTTTTTAGAGAAAAATTGGCAAACCGCGAAACTTACGCCGACCGTAAATCCACCTACTCGAACGATCACCACTTTCTATCACACACGTGTAATTGCCGACATTCTCAAGTGAAAAGTCCTTTATTTCCTACAATTATTTTTCACAGTTAGAGCAAACACAGAATTTCATAAATGTGTAGTTATTGCATAGGGCTAGAAAACAGAAATTACTGTGAAAAGATCAGTTACCGAGCGCATCAAAACATGGCGAAACGTGTAAGAGTAGAAGTTGGTGACAAAGTATAAGCACGTACAGCTGCAAATTGTAGCCAATTTATTTCCAAAGAAGATGGACAAAAACATCTGTGCAACATTTCTTCTTACTGAATGATCTACTCATTAATAAGTGGATAGTTTCAGCTTCATATTATGTTGAAACATTTTCTTTGAGTTGATTTTCTTTTTTAAAGAGATGTGAATTCAGCTATGAACAGCACTATGGTTTATACTCACCAGCGTGCACTGTGGCGAAAGAAAAATGAAATAGGTTGCGGGGATCAAGTGTAGAATATAGGTTTCCATTTAATTAAGCAACTGCGTGATGGACAGAGATAGCTCCGAGGAGCGAACAGCAAAATTGGCCCCTTGGGACTCACATGATCTTTTTGAACGACATATTTTCCATCAATTGTATTTAGACTCTTTCCTTTATGGAACCATTCAGTGGTATATCCTCCTCCAATAAGCGCTATTTCGGTGGCGACTGAACTGCCGAATACCGTAGCAAGAGCTTTCAGAAAACAAAGAAAAAGGAATCAGATAAATATGTACGGTGTGTCAAGAGGTAAATCGCTCTGGCGAGTTTGCTTTTTAGGGTAGTGCATAATATACACAATTATTATATCCCAGAAAAAAACATGTAGGTTTCTTTCTTTTCACCGGTAAGCACATCAAGAAACAAACAGAGGTTGAATATCGAAAATGGAATCATCATTTTAAAATGGCAATTTATTGAGAAATCAAAGCTTACTGGGGTTCCCGGCACCTGGGAAAGAGAAATCACAGTTGATCAAAGCATTTAGTTTGCGAAATTGTGAATCTGTCCATAAGTTCTATAAAACCGAAAACGTAACAATACCCCTGTAAACAATCTTTAGAATATTTTACTTGCCATTTTTCTTAGATTAGACTCTATCATTCATGATCCACGATACGCTTAGTAATGTTCTACTGTGGTCCCATTGTAACGCTGGGAAATAGCGCCAGCAATATCATCTTATCATGAGCGTTTGTATCTCACTGGCCCATTTTAGTTCGTGACGCTTTGTTTACTTTGCCTTGCAGGTTTACTTTTAACCCTGAGCTACGGAAGACCTGTCTGCCAGTGTTTACCCGCCAACTAGTGTACCACATCTCTACCGAGGTTCCCCGCCGTCGTTTGTCGCCCTCAAAGCCTCGCATCCTCTCCAACTGCAAAATTACGAGCGGAGGGATATTCTGAAAACGGTTTTCAGTTCAGCCATCCAACAGTGTTTGGTAGGCATTATCAGGCAAATTTGATAAAATATCGGAAAATCGGGTAGTATTGATATTACATAGGTGTGATTACCAAGCAACGCTACGCTACTTCTGACTAGGTGTTTTCTGGGATGTCTTCTCTTATTGTCTATTGCCAATCAGTCTTGCGGGAACTTCTTCGTGACCCAGCAAATTGCCCTCGGTGATTTTGTTGATTTTTAATCGTTGAAAGAAATCATCAATTAGGTTATCTACTACTCATAATTGACTAGTATCTCACAACAGTTACAGTAGTAGTAGTGTTATAATTCCAAAAGGTGGTGCTGGTCGATGATATTCCTTTATTGTCAATAACGGTCAGGATAGGGTTTAATTGTCATTCATATAACAAAAACTCTCATTTGGAACAAGTTTGCGGAATTCCCGTAAACACACCGGATAAATGATTTAGCGGTCCACCATCAGATGCGCATTCCTGTATTAACTATACCGAACAGCAGCAGTTAACCCCAACGGGCCTTGTTCGTTTTTGGTCGTTGAAAGAAACCTCTTTTTGCGTACTACTCACTTGTGAGTAGTATCTCAAAACTGTAGTAGTATTGTTAGTAGTTGTAGTAGTAGTAATAATAGTAGCAGTGGTAGTACGCACTGAAATACGAATACGAACCACGCAATACTGATCACGGAATACAAATCAAGGATTAACAATCATGGACTGGATCGCGTAAGCACTGGACCATACTGGCACTGGCACGTAATTTCTCACGCAACTGAGACGCGAGGAAAAGGCCACAGGTGTACTAGTTCGTTTACTGGAAGAAATAAAGGAGATTGAATAATAGGTATAAAGTAAGTTAATTGGTTATCCAGGCTTCTACCAATTGCGTTTCCGTATTCTTGGCGTCGTTCTGCTACAGTCTCGACCGCACGGTCTCTTATTCACTGCTACAATCTACCTAAAGCACGCAGTCAGAAGCAGTGACACGCACGCGCGTTGCTGACGTCACCCATGAAGTTTGATTGATCGCATTTGTCAAAAAACCGTAGCACCTCACTCCAGGATACGCATCATCTCGCAGGCCCGGATTACCACGGGTGGGTTTGCACTGTGTTCGTTTAAACTACACTTGGATTAGATAGACCGTCCGGTGTTGTGTGGTCGCACGCACACACAATCAAGGTCACTGTGTGACTCATCAGACTAAATACTTCATCCAAGTTGGCGCTATATTCGATTGACTGCGCGGGATTTCTTCCCTCAACCAGTTGTTTTGCTTTTACTTGAGGGTTAGACTTTTGATCGCCGTTATTTAGTGTCAAACGTGATTCGGTCAACACCGTGCATGTTGCTTCATCGTCGGACCATTGTCCGAGCGCTGCTCAAACTCCTATAGCCACTGACTATGCCGTCGTTGATTGAGCAGCACGAATATCAGGTAACGTTTCGTAATGATTTTAAATTTAACAGACAGACTCGATGCACGCATCGACCTGAACACGTGTATTTGTGTATACTATACATTTTTCAATTTAAGATCTCGGAATAACAATTTAAAATGTCATAGCATCAATTTAAGACCTCATATTTCTATGTGGGTAGTACGATAGTGCGGCTACTCCGTCGTTTCACATTGTCTCCTACTTTTTGTAATGACATTATTTTCATGTACAGTCCATCTGTTTGGTGAAAGCACGTCTGCTGTGCAGTCGAAGTTCACTTCGTCTGTTATAGGTTAGCGGTTGTAGACAAGGTGTGCTTTCTCGATCGGGTTAGCTGGGCCAGCACCAAGTCCCTTGCTGCGGCTGAACAATCCAACCGATCGATAAATGGGCCTTATCGGTCGCGTGCTTTTCGGGCCGACATAGAAGGAGGATAAGTTTTGAATCCGATGCTGTTCAAGTGTTGATAGAGAATCCCCACAGGAGAATCAGTTGTGCAACAATGCGCCATTTGGGAAATTCGGAATGGAAAACGTTCATTCGATGATGACACTGGACCAACGTTTTACTCGTCTAAAATACACACACTATTTTCCTAAACGGGCTCGGTGAAGGGATATTCATAAAGAAAATTTCAAATTTGTCTTAAGTACGTACTACAATATCCTCTGATATAGGTCCACGCAAAACTCTTCGTGGTATATTCCCAACTGGCTATTTTCGCGTTAAAACATCTTGCTAACTACGTCGGAGATACAATTCCGTAGGAGAGAACAAATCTTATGGACAACTGCATAGTTATTTTACAAAAGTTGTTCAATATGTTTGTCATCCTGCTGCTTGCATAGCAAAATACGGTGGAGATGGTTTTCCTCCACCTTCAGAATAGTAACAGTAGGAATACTCCAACACTGTTTTAGCTCCTGGATCCTTCTCCATTTTCGGGAATAAACGGTTCGTTTTAGATATTCTTTGCGATGATTGAATATGAAAGTTTGCGTGGGGTGGGCTGTCCTCCCCCACCGTTATGCCTGTGATCGTTGATCGAGTGTGCGTCATAGATTCGAGTGAATGAATCCGGCAGTAATTTACCTCAGCGTTCCGGTAAAGAAGTGAATTCTGTCAAGAAGGATGAACACATCCTGCTTCGATAGCTTGATGTCCACTGAACATTTTGGACACAAATATTTATTCATTACTAGCTTATCCTTCTAATAAATTAAAGGATAAACTGTGCGTGAAAACAGTATCATCACAAAAAGTAGAATACAATGTGAAACGACGGAGTAATCACACTTTCGTACTATCCACATAGGAACTTGATGTCTTAAATTGATATTGTGACATTTCAACTTGAAACTCGAACATTTTATATTGAGAAATTTATAAAAACCTGGTTCGATCAAAATGTTGAGCACACATTAGTTAGAATTAATGGTTTTGTATGCTTCTGTATGAACAGGTAAAAGTGAGGCTGGAGGGAAATTGAAAATTAACCACGTAAATTAACCCTTCTTGGAGTGGCAAGTTTGAAGTTCCTTTTAATTATTCCGCCAATAGTAGCGACTGTTTGTCATTATTCGATGTTAACCTAGATTATCGCGATGTACGAGCACCACCATAGCCAGATCTCACACATCTCGTTTTGGTACTCAGTCTCACATTGAATTCCGCTTTGACGCATGAATAGCTCATTTCATTCAACTGTTATACAACCGTCTCCACATTGGGGTTGGCTTATCTGATTTACGAGTAAACATATCCCACAACTTCGTTCGATCTAAAAGACATTTATTTATACCGCACAGCAAGTGATTCAATTTTAGGGAACGCACCCCTTCTAAGGCATCTCATTAGTGCCGTTTCTAATTTGTTTTCTTTCTGTGTTGCTACAAAATGTTGTCCCGTTATTCCCGAAAACCATCAATCAAATGTATAATCTATGCAACGCGTTTGTAACCTGCAACTGTAGGAGGCTATCCCCTCCTTTAAAAAGGCAAAGGGAACGATCATACAAAGTTGGAGACTCAGTGGCCGTCAATTATTATTCCAAACTATTTGAAGCGTAAATTCATTAGTCATCTGCGTCGTACACCTCTCTCAAATTCTGCGATATAACAACACAATGCGAATTTGACAAGATATCATNATATCATGTGACTTTGTGGAACCTAAGCAAAATCCCGCCAAGTGTACAAGGGAATTACGTAGTATCTGCGCAACATTCATTCATGCATCAAGGCGCTCAATCAAACCATATGTTCTAGCGGATGCTATTTAAGTTCAGACTCTTTTCGAAAGAGGAAACGTTTGAGCATTTGCGTACTACGAAAACTACGTTCTGTGTTGGTCCTGGTGGTCCATCATGTTCCCTTTCGAGATATGGAGCTAATTGTCTTAATCAAGGCTCTTTTCACCGTACAAACCAAACGCATCCACTCTATCACTTTACCTTAAACTTGCGGACAGTGTTGTTCTTATACGTTCGCTCTGGATGTCCCGTAGGATCCTGTTTAGTTTGCCTACAAACCAAACTGAAGCACGCTGTATACAGTCTCCTTACTTATACATAAAACAACCTAGTGGTTGAATAACTGTGATAAATCCGTTTGTCGTGTGTTTCATCAGCATTTGAGTTCTAGACTAGAGACCTCCAGTCCCTCCAGGAACGTATCAACCTGGCTTGCTGATAAGTTCTTTAAGAGAACTTATTATACCGGGTTAAGTTGGAGGAAGTCCAATCTTTTGATGAACCACTCCGTATTATCCCTGGGTACAGTCATTTCCACATACATATTTTCTGAATTTCTTAGCGCTGTGTCTGCTAACGCCCCTAATTTTCATTTCAAATATTCTGACGATGTTTTTTTTTATCAGTCCATCCCCGAATCTTCGGTCGTTTGCAATTTTTCGGCAATTTGGACAACGCTCACGAATTTTACACCACATCCGGTCTTTTTAGTCCCTCCAAGCATTTTACATGTCTCTTCACATTATCACTTTCTTCTTTCCTTTTGAAACGATGATTAGGTTCTCGACCAGTACCCCGGTTAAGCTGTTTCAAACTGCTGGTTTCTCTTATCATTGATAATCTTCATTGAGCTTCTCACATTGACATGTCGTCAATAAAACTGGACGAATTTGCTTCCATATCCTGAAATTCCATCAATGTCGTAATCAACAATCGACAATCCCGAAATTCCTTTACCACTGTGTGTGTTCCCCGTTTTGCTTCATTTTTCCCTTGTTGTTTTATTTCGATCTCTTAGAGTAAAACTTTCTACCGCTTCGACGTGAAGTGATCATTATTAGGCATGTCTCTTCAATCCTGCTCGAAGATCTGACAACTAATCGGTTAGCACACGTCATGTAAGAATGTATGTGAAACGATTTCCAACAAAATCCTTATCAAACTCACCTATCCATTGTACACGGATTAAATTTCCTGTCGTTCTCATTTGTCAACCGGACCTCATAATTGTTGTGTTCCTTCTCTTGCTAGCATTTATCGGGAATCTACGGGTCCTCCTAAGCACATAAGAAAGAACAGGCTTTCATAGTCCTTGTTTTCGGACTATTACGTCTTCTTCTCTGTCTACTGTGTACAATTTTGACTGAAACGTAGGCTTTACTTTATTTTTGTAATTCAAATTATAAATATATCTCTGAGCCACACAAACCTTCATTGGAAAACTGTAGGTCCCGTGAAAAACATACATTTTAATTAAATTTTACAAATTTGAAGTGTACAATTAAAGCCGGTAAATCGTTTCTATTGACTCTTATATTTCGATGTGTGTGTCTGTGTCTGACCGTGAAGTAATAACTGCAACATCGGTTTTAACTTATACCCAAAACAAACCACTTTTTACTTGACTGGATTAACCCTTGTTGAAATTGAACAAAACGATTTAGGGAACAAGGTGTTCAACCTTCTTTATAAAAGTTTAGTATAGTCAAACGTATAGTACAAATAAAATACATAGTTATGCATAGTAAAGCTTACCCATGTATACTGTTTAGGGGTTGGTGGAAAAATGATACGGTATTGAATATAGGTCAATTTTACTAGAATATAGCGAAAGCTATCATCTAAATCAATGTGGTTTATTTGAAATTGAATCTTCTATCACTGAAATCACGTGGATTTGTAAATTAATTGATGCTTCAGAGCTGGGTTTTCCGCAGTGTACTTCTTTTTTGATAGAACGGGTATATGATGCCTGAAATGTTTCATAAACTCCGGGACTTGCTCACAAATTAGGACCCTGAGTGATCTGATATGACGAAATTTCATTGCATACGAGGCATGTTTCTTCAGTTACTCAATACTTTGACCAGCGTAACTGTGACATGGTATTCATTTTTCCTGGTATAAATAGTTTTGCTCTGCTTTAATATTCTTATCTTCCTGATGACTCTAGGTTATTTGTTTTATAGCTACATTCCATTAGAACTTATCCCATGACAAAGCGGTAACAGTAGCTATCCGCTGTCTGATGATAATCTATGGAAAAAGCAGTCCTATGTTTTGTCTCTACCCGAACTACACTTGGTGATCTATCATTGTCCACATGTAAGGATGCGCCATAGAGCCAATCACATTAGAGGCACGAATGTTGCCATTGGTGACATAGTTTATTCAACAAACGTTTCCGATTGACTTTCTGACCCAGTAGAGGTTAACCGTGGGGTTCCACATGGATCTGTGCTAGACCCACGTCTTTTGCTTGCCTTTATAAATGATCTTCCAGACGTCCCCGGATCACAAACTCTGCAGTTTGCAGACGATGCCAAAATATGGTAGGCAATAACAATACTAGAAGATTCATTTGATCTCCAGAAAGCCCTTGACGAAGCCCACAGATGGTCTGTCTCCAGTGACAAGGTATTCAATGTTACCAAATGTAATGTCTTATCACTACGTCACAGTGGTTGTTTTCCCGACACTTTAGGGCATGAAACTCTGCCTCATGCTCCATCCGAGAAGGATCTGGGAGTAGTCATTCCCACAGACTTGGTTGCGTCACACACTGTTCCAGGGCATCATCTATGGTGGTAAAACAGGTTGGACTGCCTAAACGTGTCTATGGATCGTTTGAGCCGACTATGTTTCCACGTCTGTTAGCCACAACTATCCGTACATACACCGAGTACTAAATTCAGTCCCGGAACCCATGGTTGCAGCGAGATCACAAAGCACACGAACATTCGCAGGGAATGACTACCGAGATGGTCAAAGGTTGAATTCCAAAACCTATGTCGAAAGATAACAGCTATCGGGGCTATACTCGTCTGAATATCGTCAAATCAGAGGTGATATGATCTTACTGTATCGGATTTTCCAACAGCCAAATCACCCAAGTAGATCTCTATTGGTTCTATCAATCAATTTTCATCTCAGAGGGCATCCACTAAAGTTGGCAATCCAAACGAGCCGTCTCGACTGCAGGCGCCATTCGTTTGCAGTGTGCAGCAAGTGGAACTCTCTATAACCTCTCGTGGTCTGTGCACTATCATTAGTATGTTTCAATCGTCAGCTTGATGATGCACTGACGAACATTATGTTACAACACCCAACTACATAATATATTCTTCTTCGCTCGTCAAAAACATTACATTACTATTTTCTTTATATGGACTAACTGTGGTCTTGTGAATCGTGTTCCGAACCAAAGTGTGAACACCCTATGGGATTTGATAAGCGAAGTCATTATAAGATTTTCTCATAATGAAAATTTGAATTTGAATTTGAGTGCGTGATCATTTGATGCTCTTTTTGAATAGAACGCTTTCAAGCTTTTTTGTGATGCAAGTCACTTGCGTAAGAAGACAGTGAATCTACGAAGGCAAATTCGACTACCCACGATTGAGTTTAAAACGATTACTCGTTAATTGCTTTACTTATCTGAGCAACTCTTTGTGCGTGCGCATAAGACAGCTCAAAAATGCACTCAAATTTCTACCGGATGCTGAGAACAGATCAAGTGATTATTAGTTG
>UZAN01047854.1:2422-12752 GCA_900618425.1 Echinostoma caproni | reverse complement strand
TATATATATATATATATATATATATATATATATATATATATATATATGCATGAAAGGTCAAGCTATTCCTCTGATTGAATCACAAATCCAATGAAGAACAAGACCAAATAGCTGTCACATTGTCAGTGCTAGTTTCTATTCAAACCTTAATTTTACAAGTTGCCTGAGTTAATTAAATAGACAAACTCAGGAAACACTTGCGACTCACGCTTAGGGAGTTGATAGTAATAATAATAATAATAATAATAATAATACTTTGAAACACCTCTAAAAATTTGATATCTGTTCAATTTAGTTAGGTATCAAACTTTTCGTTGCTCAAAGCTACGGGAATGAAAAAAGATCTGTTGTCAAATCTTAGTCAAATGAAATTATAGTGAAAGTCCTTAATCAGTCTATTTTCATGGCGTGTCGTTTCCAAATTATCAAGGAAATGCCGGCACATTATTATGTAAAAGTGTACTTCATATATATGTATATACATATATTTATATGTATATAGTTTGCAAAATGTCCCCTGAACAGACCCATCAGTTCAGCAACGAAAACTCTCACCTTCAGAATTAACATCGATTATGAACAGCAACGCAATCAACGATATGATCCATTGCGTCGTCGACATTCTTTTCAGGAATATGACAAGATACTTCTGTTTATATTAGATCCTTAATTATATAATACTGTACAGAACCAATCAGTAGCTTCCATAGACACACACGCACATACACACACACGCACTCGTGATTATCAGACAACAAAAAGGGGTACACGTACCAATGACAAATGGTCCAGTTATAACACCCACTCCCAACCTACCTGGACGGTAGCTAAAAATCATATACAAATCGCAAAGGGTGTCTGATGGGGCTCCACAGACATTTGTTTTTGCTCTTTGTGACTAGCTGGTCCCCACCAACATCATCTATAGGGTACCTTTAGTTTACTGTTAGGCTTCGTATAATTTAGTGATGTCATGCTTGCGTATGCAAACGTGATAGAGATTGCTGCATTTATGAGTACCGCAACGGTAAATAATTTTTTTTTATTCCTATGATGAAAATCGGTGTATTACGAAACAATGTGGGGGGACGTGTAATAGACATTTGGATACCGTTGTGTGGATCGTTGAGTCAAGTAAATAGCAATAATCTAAAGAACCAAAGTAGAGTCAAGCTCGTCACTCAGAGGAGGAGGAGGTCAGGGCTAGGATGAATAGTTACGTTTGCCAATTGAATCATTCTCGAAGTTCTTCCCTCTCTGACTGAGAAATGTTCCAGTTTAATATTCCATACCCGATTTATGGATTGCGTGTTTACCCTCTTGTCTTTAAAATGTTTGGAATTCGCAGGAAGTAAAACGGTTTATCTATCCATGTATATATATATATATACATATATATATATATATATGTATATATATATATATAAAATCATGGCACAAGTAGATAAATCATTAATCAACTGATGGTCACTGTTCTCATCATTCTGAATAGATATTTTCCCCGTCACTCGTGTTCAGTGTGTGTGTGGGGCGCTACGGGGGAGTGGCAAATCCCATTTCGCACTTATCCAGAAATGCCGATTCGGTGGTTCAGTGATGTCGGACAATAGGTGTCGGACAGTGGGGTCGACTGACGAAAGTGGATAATAGCGCACTATATGACGCCTTTCGATACATTTTGTACCTCGAGCATGACAATCGGTTAAGCCGCATCAAAATCATGAAGCTAAAATGAAACCCAAGAACAAATTTGACCGTACACCGGCGCAATTGCCACTCAAATCGGTCAGTTCCAACAGTCATTGGATGATGGTGATTTTTCTCATTAAATCTACGTAATCACATCTTGTAAACGGCAAATAAATGCGACCATAAAATACGTACCCAGCAGTAAAAACTTATTGTCCAAAGTGTCTCCTTCATGGACTTTGCAGTAATAAAATTAAAGAGTATAATACAATAAATGTTCATTTTGGTGTATAATACGACAGGAGGATTCTTTAGCTTGCTTTTTCAAGTTCCACATAAGCCCACATTGTCAATCAGAACATCGAATCGGTGCAGACCGGCATGTGTTCGGTGAGCTCAATCTTAGGCAATATGGTCTTGTTTGATTTGGCATATGATGGATTTGTATGGTCTCTTGTGCACCCGTTTTTGTTCCCACGGCAACAATAGAACAACCTTCGAGTCAACATGATTGCAGTCGACGTTGCTCAGATATTCGCGAATGTGAAAATGTTTGCTGATTACCTGCTAACAACGGATTTTACAGGGTGAATAAAATCTATACAAAAACCCATCTAAACTATTCTCATAGAATTCAAGGTGTCGCATGAGTATTACAAACGCTTTACCGTTTAGTATTCCGACAACCCGTACGTGTATAATCATAAATATCAAAAACGAAAAAATATACGATAATGTTTGGTCTACGATAATTGACTAGCGGAATGACCAACATCTTATTATTCATGGTATCGAACCGCGTGCAGTGATTCAACAGTATCCATGACATCCTAAGCTTTAGTTTTAGTTTTTGGTAATCAATGTATCAAAGTATCATACCTAGCGAACAGTTCATGTTTTCGTCGACAAGACTAGCGACCTAAATAGGGGAGAAACATGATGCATTGTTCAACCTATCCGAATTCTCGAACAGATTATCTTGCCCAAACACCAGTTATTCGGAAACTACATCTCCTGGGAGTAAATTCATAAACCTAGGGCTTCAGTGTTTCTCCGCGTGTGTTGCTCATAATGTAAAAAACGGTAGTCGATCATCATTTCAACACAATGTTCTCAGTGATTCCTTACTACTGATCAGTGTTGTCCGGTGCAGTTTAGGGGCTCAACCGTCATTGAAAGGTTTCAGTTCATTAGTTCTTTATTAAACTCAACTAACTCTGATATGTAATATTTGGTTTTTTGAAGCGGTTAGTTTTCATTCTAAAGAAACAGACTTTAAATTACGAACAAAAGGAGAACTCCGTTCTAGAATCCAGAATTACAAAGACGAAATTCAATAAGCGATATGTCGATGACATATTTCACATAAATGACAAAGTAAACAATCTAACCGACATCATCCAAACGTTTAAAAAGGCTCACAAGTCCATTAGGTTCACTCTGGAGGCAGAGAAAGATAACAAACTGGTATTTCACTGGTGCAGCTGTGCACAGAACAACTGATGAACTGCTTGAAAGAAGGGCATATAGAAAAGAAACGTGGATCGGGTAGTACACCCACTTTCACAGTTTTGTACCAGTCATAGAAAAGAGTAACATTATTCCGTTCCTTGCCTCGCGTGCACGAACGATATGCTCCGAATCTACGTTTGTAGATAAACTTTATCAGATTAAAAACGTTCTGAGGGGAAACGGATACCATGAAAGGTTCATCGAAGAAACCCAGAGGAAACAATGAAACAAGGTCTCGTTCAGGAAACTCCGAGGAAGAAGCTGTTTAATAAACTGACATTCAAAAGAGATGACCTGTCTCATCTGGTTAGTGGACGTTTGGCGCGTACTGTGAGAGTAACCTTCAATGCAGCCAGGTTGTCACACGTATTCACAGACTGACCAATAATAAGGACAACCAAGAAAGACAGTCTTCCTACGCGGACCTCATCTGTGGTTATATATTCCTTCAGCTGTATTTGTAACGCAACCTACATAGGCCGAACGGCAAGGCATCTGTCTCAGCGGACTAAAGAGCACTGTCCACACTGGCTTCAACACGGTGGAAAGTGTCACAAGAAACTCCATTCTCGCTCACGTAGCACACTGGGGTCACCGAGGAAGCCTAAATCAGCGTTTAGAGTCGCTGCGTCTCCACACCCTAGCCACTACGGAAGCGATTGACATTCGTTTATTCAAACTCAATCTACGTGCTCAAAAGATATCGTCTCAATCCATTCAGCTACCTTGGCCAAAGATCGATCGCACGGAGGACGCATCACAGTCTGATTGCAGTGTTGTGGTGATCTATGGGCGTGAAACGCGTCGCACCCGTCACCTCCTTCCTCTCTCCCCCCCCCCTCATTCCTTTCCCTTTCAATCACTCACCGTGACTTTTGGACTAGTGAATATCTATCCACGTTAAAATGCCATTGAATCTTTACAAGCCAGAAACAATGTAAACAATTGTTTGCCTCTGAATGTGTGTTCTCAAAAGAGACAATAGTACATATGCTGATTGGTAATACGGAACTATTAAAAATTGCTCATTCCCGCCCCAGTTGGTAAATCCATGAACCAGAAGACCAAAGAAAACTTCTAAAGATCAAAAACAGCAACATACAATAAAAACGTTTCAGACATTTTGACGGACTCACTCACTGCACTCACAGCAAAGCTGTCGAGAAAGTATACATACAATGTCATCTACTTTGAACATGCAGTTCTTTAACATAGATCACTTTGAATCGATCGTTTAAATTCAACTTGGATCATTGATAATGAAAATAAATTCCAGACGGAGATTCTTATTTAAGAGTGGTTTGCATTCGAATTCCCATTAATGTGATGGGAACGGTTAAAACGTAGCAAATGTTGAGGCCCACAAGGAGTACACATAAACAAGAATAAAGGGAAGTTGATTGGATTAGAAGACATTTTCAAGGGATAACACGGTAACTTGTGGTACTCGGTCAAAATTCAGTGAGGTTTTAAAATACGAATGGTTGGTTTATTGCGTTCCTTAGTAAAAATAGTTCGAAAAAGGATAATTCCATGACAGTCGAAAGTTTTGATTTTTGCAAAAACAAAAGGAGCAGATTATTACAGGGTGAGAAATGTTGAAGAGAATTAAAGTTCCTGGCTCACACAGTCAAAAAGAAGATGTAATAGTTAAATGGATTTGACTGAATGTGCCTAGGTGTTACTTGTAGGTTTCTTTTCTAATTGTAAAGCATCCAATGCCACAGTTAGATAAATTTGAAAGCGATGAAAATTAGTTTTCTTATGAGGAGAAAAAGAAATCAAGTGATTATCGTACCCGGGAAATTTTGGCCACCAAGAAGGGCAACAGCCAAAGTTTATTGAACTTTACTTCAGCGGAAGATGGAATATCAGCATTGATTCGGGGTAAAATTAAGGAGGGTTGTCGGTGGGGGGTTGACGAGATGCTGTAAGAAAATTTCCGTGAAGTGGTTCAAGGCAAATTTACACTAACCTCAGACAAACCCACAAATCTGATGGTTTTACAGAAATTAATGGAAAAAATATTTTTCATTCTCCTTACTTTGTCAAGACTTGCACACAAATTAGAAAACTATTTGGGCATTTACCTCGACACGAATCTGGCTTTTCTCGTATAAAACATTCACCATCGGAACACTTGAACGGGTCATTACAAACACTGCCTGTTTGGTGTATTTGAAAGCAGCAGTAAAAACTCAGATTCACTACTTAACCCGTGGATTAATGCGGTTTTGTTCTGCACACCCCCCNCCCCCCCCCCCGAACATGTAAAGACGTAAGAATAAACAATGTGTTTCCAGAGAATGGATACTCTGACTTATTTTTTCACCACCACCCACCCGAGGCATTATGCAACAGGGTAAACAAGATGCGTGTTCATTTCTCCACCCATTTCGGGGAAGGAACGATCTCAATAATTTTGGCTGAACAAATTGACTCTTCTATCCGGATTCCACTCAATTGGTGGATGAACCGTGCCTCGTTCAAACCACGTTCAAACCATTTGTTTTCCTGCAGACCAAAAACAGATTGACCTTGACCTCAACTGATATTTGTCAAATCACTTGATCTTATGTGGTTCGATCGCATAACCCAGATTGGTTGGATCAGGGATTGACAAGTAACGGAGCAATGGGAAATGCTAACTATATAGTTGAGAGGAATACAATTACACAGCCGGGTTTCCGTTTTCCCACTGCGGTCAATGGAAGGTCATCCAAGGAGGCTGAATCCTGAATTTCTTCCACAACCGAGGCAATTACCACTGATCTCCACATCCCTCCGTCTGTTGCACCCAGAAACCTTTTTGTAAGAACACTATTAAAACCAGTCGCATTCACTGGCTATGTATACCACTTACAGAAATTTAAGCCTTCGTAACTTCAAGTGAATGCAACTCGTCGCGTTCTTACAGGAACTCCTCAAATTGATCATTGTGTCGATCATCATAAGTCATGCATAGTGTCGTAGACATTATTTGTAAGCTCCTAATCATTTGATCATTCAATTCTACTCAACCATACTATATATCATTTGATCAATCGGAATGCCAAAACAAATGTGCTGATCACGGCACGGGAACCTTAGCCGTTCTGGGTATTGAATGTCACTTTTTGCTATTTATTTCTGAGGTCACTTGAATGCTCTTGGCAGAACCCTGGTGGAACACAATCGGCGACAGCCGTTTGAACAGATTTACACTGTACACTCTGCACATTACTGGGTAGCGATGGCTATTGACGATCATTTGCAGTTCACCTGCGTTAGATCTTATGGAATCGTAACCTGTATGGACTCTACAAATTAGGCTCAATACAGTGTCAATATCTGCCGATTGTCTCCTAGTGCATCCACTACTCCATGTTTAAAGAAGACTTATCAGTAGAGGTCAGATGCCTCGAGTGAGAATTACTCAGTATAAACGACGAAATGACGGCATCAGATGCATAACAGTATCTGATATACTGAACACTGGTGCAAGTGCGATATTCCTGCTTCATCACCGTCCACGGTTCAAGTTGGCCGATAATGCTTCATCGGGTGCTGTTTTGATAGCAATGTAAAGAGTCGTTAGAACAGAGAGAAAACAACTACTGTGAGGTTGTACCACTTTCTTCGATCTTCTTACTCGTCAAAAACTAAAATAATCTTGTATTTATACGATAAAATTATGATAGATACGGTGGACAAGCAGACGGCTGTCGGCGGAGAGACGAGGGTAGTGGTGAAATAAATTACAGAATGAACTCCACATTAATTTGTTTGCTTGCGTCTGACACTGTGGTGTACACCTAATTAGATTGCCTAGCTAGTAACATTATGTAGCAGAAATCGAACAGACTGTGATCTGTGTTACATAACAACGGCTTGAGCGACAGAAATGGGTCAACTATACTACAGTTGATGTGAGCAGTTTCGCTATTGTTTACCTTAGATTTATTCTATCAAAGTGATTCCCGTGATAACGCTGTGTCATAAGGTGTGCAAAACACAATCGGTCAAATCACCGTGGGATTGATTCTGGAGGTGCAAACCCCATGCCTATTCTTCGGTAAACCGCGGCAGCTACCAAACGTTTCTTGTGTGAATGCCAGATCATTTTACTATCGTAGCGAATGAGGACAATAATGGGAGTGTGTTTCTTTTCTCGTTGCTCTAACGAATTTTGATATGGAATGCCCAATGGTGCAAATACAAAGATTGGTTACATTTTTTTTCTGGACGGACGTTTTCCAAATACACAAGCTATCAGTTTTCCTCTTCAGTATCCTGCATTCTTTTGAGAGACCTCTTCACTGTGTGCAAGCTTAGATCACAGACTCATCTCTGTGGAAGGTAGTTCGTTATTCATATTGGTTTACTTCAAGATATGGGAAGAAATAGCTTGAGTAAACAACACTATATAACGCATGTTAATCGAAGAGGAAACGATACGGTTCGTATTCAGGCGAGCCCCTAGTCACGAATCGGTCGAGCAACGCGGAATGGCGAATAACGATGGCTCCGGTACATGATAGATTTGATGGCGAACTCAACCCTAGATTTCACTGTTTCTTTCAGCATGGTTGAATACACAAACAGCACCTCAGGTCACAAAATATTTACGATAAACTTTGCCGTTCGTCAAATTCCGTGATTGTGGAAAAATCTAATACCGCTATCGAAACTCCGTCGACATGGAGTAACTATTTTCTTTGAACTGTTTTCAGACTGATCACCGATTGTATTTCTATTTGACTCGAGACGTCATTGCAATTGTGAAGAAAGTCGGAGATTGAGGGTCGAAGTATTACACCCTAGATTTCATACTATGTCATCAGCGAATACGTTTCACCTACCAGACACAACTCCGTTCCGGACGGAATTATAACAAATCACTGGAAGTGTCCTCCCTCAATCGGCAATCACCCGTCTCAATCAGTAATCACTGCCCACTTCTTCTAAGGCTTAAGGTATATTCCCGTTCCCCCTTTCAATCGTTTAGGTAAACTAATCAAATTGGAACCCGTCTTCGCACCACATCACAGGAATGTATTCGTCTTTTTCAAATATCCCTGTCTCATGCATGTTCCTGCTTCTCCTTTGAGTCTTCATTGAACAAAAATGTTAGTCTTTTTGTCCATGAAATCAATTTCATCTCTGACACCTGTTTCCCGTTGGTGAACCTTTTTCCCTATAATGGTCGTATTGCCTCTCCGAAACTCAAAACAACAATGCAGACACAAAGAACAAATCTGCCAATTCAGGAACTCAATAATGGTCAGATATGGGCATGGACGGAAAAGGAAATTAAACGTATCGACTCATTTTATGGGAATCAACGCCTATGCATCCAAAACAGGAGATACATGTGGAAAGGTATTTGGATCCTCTGTGGAGCAAAATGCAGAGAAAATAAATGTGCTGTGAACTTCGAGAGGATTCATACATCTAAGTGATGATTCTCATGGCTTTCAGAAGACGCTACCAATAGAACCCTCGTTCTCGAGAGGAGAAATATTTAAACTCCTCCGTATAAGTAAATCATCCGCTGGTATCAATTTCGATGGTCTATCTTCATCCCTTCTAAAGCATTGTGCCCTCGCTCTAACGGATGCTTTTACTTCTCTTCTTAACACATCATTTAGCACGTATTCTTACTCTGATTGCTCTAGACTCATCAAGATCATTCCCATTCCAAAACCCTGTTGATCCACCAACCTATCTAAACGTTTCCATCCCATTGCTCCAACACCATGCGGTCTTGAGTTAGTAGAAGTTGTCATTCTGAAGCGCATGTGAGCTTAATAAAGTACCCCCTAAGACCCTCTGCAATTTGCGTATAAATGAAACATGTCCAGTTTTGGTGCTGGTTTCCTCCATTGCGTTACCAAATCCTTGGACGCATCCGTGAAATCGGTAAAAATATGTTTTCTCAGGTTTTTCATCCACCCTTAACTCTGTTCCACTACCCTTCACCTTCGTAAACTGGGATTATTCGGTTGTCCCGAGCACCTACTGGAGTGGCTCGCTGCCTACTTTACAGACAAAACACAGCACACGCGATTGGGCACGAGAACATCTACACCGCGCGTGAGAATTTACAGGAGTGCTCCGAGGAGCCATACTTTCTTCGTTTTTGTTCTCCACTTCCATCAGTAATCTTTAGGCGAGCTTTCCGACCCAAAGCGCAAACCTTTCTCAAAACACTTCTGGGCCTAATAACTTAGTTAATTTCTCCAGACAGCCATTGACTATCTGTGAACTTTAAGTTCGTTTTGGACGGTCAATTAATTTGTTCGAGTGTTTTTAATACAATTTTACCCTCACTCAATCTGTCTATCCCATGACTCAACGGCCGTGAACGGTGATCTCCTAACCATATAGAGTAGATTCCGTGGAATATCCAGAATTTAAGTCTTACAGCCATTCCCTATTGAAAACTGTGTGAATAAATTTCGTGCATTATCTTCTCAACATCGAAGATTCAGACAGCACACACAAAAAAAAATAAAAAAATCATTGCGCTTTTTGTTTGTCAATGTATTTTTCTTTTCCTATTTTATTTCAACCCGGTGATGTTTGATGGACTAAATAAGAAAGACTTCACAAGTATCCATTGCGGTTTCACTATTGTCTGTCGTGTGTTCTTTGCACCGGTTGACGAGTTGTCCAAAAACTGGAAATTTCAACTTCAATGGAGTCTCATAAATGATTCGTTCCTGCTCCTGTGATGAATACTGTGAAATGAGCCTATGTAGCTGCGGGTTAAATGTTCCGCTATGTGTGTTCTCTAACAGGTTTTATGGTGCGCAGTATGACATCAGGTCGTGTAATACTGAGTTCTTTGTTTTGTCGCATGCCTGTCAGAAAATCCGATTGGCAAAAACCGGTACAAACCGGTTATCACCCGCCGAGAAATAGATCAATGAGGATGACAAAGTAATCCATCTTGAAATGCAATGAAGTCACCAAAATTTGAAATGACAAAACACGTGAACCTACTGTTTTCTGTTCGAAACACTTATCCGAGATCACGAATGCGTAGTGTGTGCTGAGTGGCCAACTACTGACAACAAAATTTGTCATCCGTTAGGTGGATTGACTGTTGAAAGTTTTGGAGCTCATCCACTTTACTTTTACTTAC
>UZAN01047853.1:8802-20614 GCA_900618425.1 Echinostoma caproni | reverse complement strand
AACTTTTGCCCAATTCATAATCTTTGAAATTCTGTTGGACACGACCGTTGAAATTCGACTTTTCTCATTCCTTAGATAATGCAAGATAATGGCAGAAACGTTCCAGTAAATTGTATCAGCAAATGTAATCACACATTCCTTCTTTACTATTTCTTTACTGCTCATTCAACCGCAAGTACAGCAGCTTCAAACGAGGTATGCTAACGGTTCGTAAAGCAGCGACCCGAGATTTGACAATTACCAGTACGCATAGAGATGGATTACGACTCTGTACAAAACGTAAATAGCATGCTACTCCGTATCCAAATTCAGACTCATCGCAAAATGAGCAGTAAAGAAATAGTACTCCGNNTCCGGTCTCTACTACGGCGCGAGCATACCCTCTGGGTATTTGAACTTGACGAATTCTACTTAGAACCTCCATGGACTGTTGCCATTCGATAATTACGGCTGGAAATATTAGTGGGTCCCACCCTATGGCTTGTCCACACAACTTCTGAGCTAAGATTTTCAAAGTAAAATACATACAGCCCTATCCACCCTAATGGATCAAATATGGAGGAGACCTGAGACAATAGCACTCTCCGAGTCGCTAGAGATTCTGACTCCTCAAACTGATACGCAAACACATCCTGCTCTACTGTTCCTGATAAACCTAAAGTCACTTTATTGGCGAACCTTCGATTTCCATATTTTCGACTGATGTTCTTCGCAAATTATCAGGAATCCGATATAAAAATTCTCGACTGTTGTTTAACCACTCTGTTAGCTTGAAACTGCCTTGGCTCAGTAAACTGCACAAGCCTTCAATCAGAGAAACAGCTTCAATTTCATTCATAACGGATTTCAGAAAATCATTCACGTCACAGCTATTAAGAATCGCTTGAGGAACATCCAAAGGATACTCGTGCCCAAAAAGATTACCCACTTTTTTCAAAACAAAAGTTTTATCAGTTCACGGATTCAACTTCAAAGCTGGATCTGTGGAACATAATTGATTCGGGTACACACTCTGAGCAGTGTTGTGACCTATTTCTCCATAATTCAAATGCTTTCAATATGGTTTTCACCTGTATCACTTGACTCAACTCCGTGGCTCATGCTAACCAGGCAGCTGTGTTCACTTTCTAACAAAATTCTTATCAGTACAGATTCTAGATCCAGTAAACTGGTCAAGCTACATTGCGGATTAGTGGAATAGATATTCTTCTGCTGAATACGTTTTTTACATGCCAAATCTGTTTTTATGCCTTACTAAGAAATCGGATTTATTCAGTTCGCCTTTGTTGCCATTGCATACTGTGTCTAGTGGCAATATTTGGTGACTCTTTTATAGATACCAGCTAGTAGTCGTCTACTTGACTGTCCGGAACTTCTAAGATTAAAGTGCACGATAACTTGCATGCTTCCTTCTCTCCCAATCCCTCATCAGCTAGGTTGAAACCTAGACTGTTTTGAGTTTCTGTCTTCTTTTTCAGAGATCTGCTGCTGTAAGAAAAAAGGGCGTCTTCCGTTAGATTGGCACGATATTCAGTGGTAAATTTATTTGGAGTATAACTGAAAAACCAGAAGCAAGATCAATCAAATCTTCAAATGACTGGGCTGCTTTCCTATCATGCACACTCTGAGTGACCCCCACTTCTGTCCATTCCCGTCTAACTATCTGCAGGCTGCCTCTAGTTATTTTACTCACTGATTGTCGTATTTCCAATTATCCCATCATTCATCCGGTATATCGATTCTTGTTTTTCGTCCTACTTTCACCGACTTGCTCTTTTGGAGCATTCCGCCATCTCGAACCATTTTCTCTGACACCTTGTCCAAGTTGTGTTCCATTTGTGATTATGCTCAATGCGACCTTCAGAGTTTTCCTTTTCGGCTTCTCATAAATGGATGATTATGTTGTACATTTGATCATGCCTATGCATGCTTCACGGGTCTCCGTGAAATATACATTTATTATTATTATTATTATTTCACCATTAGGGTACCATAGGAAGCGAAGTGCATCCTGATCCGTTTTTGGTACCCACATATCCTCAATATCAGCAGACAAGGCTTTGGTCCTTGTCTAAACGGTATCGAGACGCCAAACAAACTGGACACCAGGATTGGACCAAGTAATAAACAATCATTTAATGATTCGCCGTTAAACGTCACCGTATAATCAAAGACTACCCGAACCGTATCCGGCTTTTCGGGGTTCAAATCCGCGTGAGGCGGAAGCTACCAACAAAATTCATCCGGGTTCAAACTTTCTAAGACAGGTTTTGCGTGACCCTTTTGGATATACCGAAATATCATAGCTGAGTATCTTTCTTGGAAATGATTATCGTGAAGAAATCACTTTTCCAAAACCATAAAGCGGTTAACGGCACTAACGCTGCTGCACTTCCCTTTAAGAGAACTATTCTTCCAAGTTAAATCGACGCAAAGTGTCTCTCCTTAATTTTTGAAACTTTTTCCAGCATATAAATAGCTCTTTCTTCTTCTGCAGAGGATTTTTTCTTGAATGAACTATCGTCCATGAAATCACAATTGTAAAACCCTCGTAGATTTTCCTCTAGCTTATGTAACGCAATGCAACTAGCACGCAGTCCATCTCTACATTTGTGGTGGTTAACAAAAGGGCCGCATAACATCCAACCCAAGGGAGTTTGATCTGCATACGGATCATCTTTAACTCCTCTTCTCTGCCCCAAATCACAGTGAGCCTTAGGAGTGTCCAAACCAATAAGTATGATGAGAGTTTTACTGGGTAACGGAGGCGATTCCACGTCGTTCACATGAGACCAATCAAACAAAGTTTCCTGAGTGCATCGAATGGCGCTGTATAAGCCCTGGCAACAGCCACACATTCCTTTCTTTCTATAGATCTTAGGCTTAACGAGATATGCGTAAACCAGCAATGTGATTCGTCAATTGGAGTATTCTAACTTATCTTGGCTGTTATTCCCTGAAGTCCTAACAATTGCAACAGATCTCGAACGGCAGAGGTGTCAGCTCCGTTGTCTAACAATGCATTGACGGTCACTGAACCTTTTGTTTTTTCTACCTAAACTGGTATCAAGCCTAGCCTTATAACCCCGCAGAAGGTAGTCTCTGACGAGAGGCATTTGTGACGTGTGTTTTATCTGGGTTTGAGTGCAGAAGCCTATGATTTGGCTTAGCACAGTTCTTCTCTGGACAAGAGATCTGAATACAGCAAGCTGAGGCACGATGTTTGGGATTCAAACAGATGAAGCATAATTTTTTGGCAGATGCCAATTCACATTTTTCTTTCATACTAAAGTTATGAAACTATGTGCACTGTTCTAAGGAGGGCACGCCATTGCAACACGAGCAAAGTAACTCTTGGGTCACCACTGCAAACGTTTTTCCACGAGACTATCCCTCCTTGGTTTTGGTGTCTGTCGGAGGTTTTCTCTCACCTAACAGATAACTGTACCTGTTGCGATGTAAACACGCCTTGGCACACATGAACTCACATAAATCGCGAAGTTCTAATTCTGTTAGACTAATAAATCTCACCGGCTCTCTCAACCCATTCTACTACCATGTATCTTCGCAGTTTGCTCAGAATCTTATCTAGGGTGCTGCTCAAATTCAACTAAGCTGAAAAACCCCAATCCCTCCATAGCCACCGCACAACTTCGTAACTTCCTTACGTAAACAAATAAGCTCTCCTCGTCGAGCTGAAGCTGACCTGGTGCGGTTATCTCCTGTAACATAGATTCAACTATCACATGACGACGGTTCGTTCAATATAGTCTTTGCCCTTTTGTATCCTTCTGACGCAGAATATACCAGACATCTTTGATGGCATCCTTAGCCTTACCACGAAAATAATGGCAAAGATAAGTTAGTCGGTATCCATCATCCTGTTAACCCTATTCTCCACCTGTTTATCAAGCAGGCGGAAGAAGCTGATATACTGACTCGGTGTCCCGTCAAAGCAAGACATTTCACATCTAGGCAACTCCAAAGGAGTCAGCAACTTATCAGTGTTGTAGACTGCCATATCCGAACTAGGCATTTTTCATGGACTAACTCCTGCGGGAGAATAAGTCGGCTTCCTGGATGTCTCTAATGATGGGGGCTCATGCATGATGATCGGTAGCAAGGTTGACGCGGTGAAAAACCCAGTTCTGATTCCAGCTGCGAATTCCATATGCGGATTGAAGACACAGTAATTCCAAATCCGCCTTGATCGTACCACCCCAGGTCTTCAGTTAATCACCGAGTCGGCAACGCCATCCACGGTATAGTGCGGGGGCTATAGCCTGTCGCGCGAGTTGAGTGTTGGGTCTTCGGAGCACATGGCCACACCACCGAAGGCGCCGGCGTTGTAGCATTTTTGAAAGCTTGTCAGTGTTCAAGCAGCGCCGTCGAACCTCATCATTGGAAATCCGATCTCTCCAATTTACTTTCAAGATGCGGCGTAATCACCAATAATCAAAGACTTTGATCTTCCTTGCATCTTGTACTCTTAGCAACCACGTTTCACAACCATAAGTGAGGATGGAACGGATGGAAGCCTGATAAACCCGAAGCTTAGTGTTCAAGCTTATTTTGCATCGATTCCACAACGGTTTTAGGATTTGTAAGAAGCTATTCTAGTTCTATCTACACGGAGTTAGACTTTATCCTTAGCCTGGCTGTTTGGTCTTATCGTAGAGCCAAGATACTTGAAAACTTCGGTTGATTTGACAAGCTCCCCTTAATCGAGGGGAGTTGTATCATGGTAGAATTTTCGGTCAAAAATGTATTCGTTTTTGACGTGTTGATTTCTAGCCCAATGGACTGAACAAACTGATTTATGTAACTGACAACAGGCTGCAGGTTGTCCATGCTGCCTCCAAGTACAACGACATCACCCGCAAACTCGAGGTTTGCAATCTCCGTACCTGGGCCAAGTTCCTCTCCAGGGTAGTCGATGAGTGCTTGTCGCATTATCCAATCTACGGTGTAATTGAATAACNAATAACACCGGCTACAGGGGACAACCTCGCCTAATTCCAGAGTTTAAGGTAAACTCAGCCGATTCTTCTCCAAAGGCATGGACGCGTGCCCGGGGTTCCTGAGTAGCATGACTTTAAAAGCCTGATGAACTTCTCAGGCATCCCCTCGGACCGCAATATGCACCACAAGGATTCTCTATCGACAGAGTCAAACGCAGCGCGGAAGTCAATGAAACGCAGTGGCAGGCTGTTGGAACTCGTAACGGTGTTCCAGAATTCTACGGAGAGTGAAGAATTGTTCAACACAGCCTCTTCCGCGGCGGAACCCCCTTGGCTCGAATGAGTGTGGGTATCTCTGACGACTGCAAAGCTATTAAGAAGTATCTCTGCAAACAATATAGCCGCAATATCAGTCAGGTAAATACCCCTGTAAGTTTTACAGCTAGATCTGTCACCCTTTTCTGGGACCGGGACCAAAAATTGAAACCGTTCAGTCTTTTGGAAAATCTTATCTCTCCCAAATGGTCTTAAAAAGAGATTGCAGCGGATCGATCACAGTTTGTAAGTAAGCTTTGAATAACCCTAGCGATACCCCATCTTCTCCAGGGGGCTTCCTGTTTCTCAGAGAAGTGACTGCATTACTGATTTTATTCGTGCTAGGTGGGTCACAATTGATGTCATAAATCTCCTAACTCCTTGACTACTGTAGAGGGCCAGGTTGTTTTGATGGTCGTTTGAGCAGCCTGTCAAAGTGTTCAACCCACCTATGTAATTTTTGATCGGCTCCCTGAATAAGTTGGTCTATGGTGCTGCGCAACAGTGGTTCCCATGTATGCCTCTTTCCTGCTGTGACAAGAATTAGACAGAATAGCTTTACAAAGTTTGCTGTGAAGGTTGCAGCCTCCGTGGTGTTTGCAATCACCTTCCAGTATTGCTTACGTTCACTCTTGGCGGAGCGTGTGGCTTGGTGACGAAAAATCTAAAATTCAGAAAAATTGATCAACCGCACATCTCTTACCTTTGCGGACAACTGTAGTGTACACTGGGAGATCCAGTCTCTCTTATGGTAAAGAATCTCACTTAAATGTTCCGGTGCCGCCTCTCTGATGAACGTTTACAGTGTAGACCACTATGCGTCGACAGTTGAGTCAGAAAAGAAAGTTTCGGCTATGTTGGAAGCGGCTGGGTCCAGCAGCGTCTGCCTTCTCTCAGATCGTTTCAAGAGTGCGACGTTGAATTTTCCCGGGGGATGAGTCTTCCTGCTAGTAGTCAGGTAGATCTTGAAGCGGGTGCGTACAGCGATATGGTCTGTACCGTTACTGTTTAATAATAATGATAATAATAATAATAATAATGGTATATTTCACGAATCTCGTGAAGCATGCTAGTATGCATGATCAAATGTACAACAGTGTAAAAATGACAGTGGATAAAAATGTAGTAGTACAGAGTGTAAGAACAATTTCCAAAAGGGTACGGAAGATATTATAAATGTGCAATATGGTGAAAAACGAAACACAAACCGGACAAGGTCATATGACGGAGCCTTGAGGGTGGTATTATGCAAAGTAAATCAATGTAACGGTTGTCTTATGAAAAACATTTGGCAAGACAAAACTGGAAGTTAGAGTATCCGTTCAAGAGAAAATGAGCGGAAACGAGTTTGAAGAGCAGGCGTATAGTGAAGAGGAAACATTATTAATCTCGGAAGAATCGCTGCAAGCGAGCTAGAGAAGAGCGCAGTGATTCAGGAAGGGATGGCTTATAAATAAACTGTTTCAAATGTCAATACAGTTCGAAGGACTTCTGTAATCACGGAACAATGGGCTTTGGGCTTCATCGTTAACGGACAGATTGGTTTTTATTTATATTACTTTCCATTTTCTGCGCCGCGAACGGCAGTCTTTTACCGGAGAGACCTAGCGAGCACGTACCAACACATAGTCAATCTGGTGTGATATTTGATTATCATTTGAGTACCACGTGAGTAGATGTTTTTGGGGGTGTTGAAAATGGCCCCTACCAGCCGGTTAAGGTCAGCAAATGTGATTAGGCGTTCGCCATTTTTACAACGTTGACCAAGGTCCAACTTCCCAGAATATGCCTAGTATGTTCGTCCAATAGACCAGTGCATCCATTCCAGTCTCCTGTGATAACGAGGATATCGCGTCTCGGACTGGGGTTTACTACATCTTGCGATTCGTTGTAGAGGTCGTCCTTGATGGGCTCTTCTGTATGTAACTCTGGAGCATATACAGCGATGGCAGTCAGGTTAAACGGCTTTCCCCTGAAGCGCGCTATTTCAATCCTAGGATAAGTTGGTTCCAAGGAGATCATGGCATTGTTGACCCGGCCGCTCACCTCGATTGCTACCCCGTGCAAACCGGATTTGTCAGTTGGGTCGCTGTGGTATAACCAGTAGGTTACGTTGCGATGTGGTACGTTTATTAGTTTTGTGCCACGGTTAGGTAGTCGGACTTCGGACAGACAACAGGTGTATACCTTGTAGTCATGAAGTGATCGTATCGTGATACACTGGCTTCCTGTGTCTAGCAATTTTCTAACATTCCAGCAGGATACATTGATGCTGGATCTGGTGCATAGACGGTATAGGTTTATGATCATAGCTTAATTATGCTCAATGCGACCTCCAAAGTTTTCCTAATCGGCTTCTTATATATGGATAATTATGTTGTACATTTGATCATGCCTATGCATGCTTCACGAGTCTCCGTGAAATATACATTTATTATTATTATTATTATTATTATTATTATTATTATTACTCAATCATCACCCCAGCCACTGGAAAAGAACAGGGTGCGTCGCTTCTCGGAAACGCCGTAGCATGAACGTTATGTACCATTTTAAGACGATCCATGAAGAAACTTGAAATTGAGGTACTAAGTGGCGTCCCCAACATCGCTCGGCTTTCGTTCGAAAGTGAACCTCCAGCCCTTGCACAACCAAGTGCAACCTGCAGGGTAATAGGGTGGAATTGTTGGTCGCCGATAACCGTTAGAATGGTTCATGTGCCTTTCGAATGGCTCTGCGCCAGTCCAGGATTCTAAATGTGTCCGCGAGGTAGCATTCCTCAGAGTTTGTCTTATTCGTAAGAGTAAGCAAGTAGCAGTAGCCTTAGTAGTAGCCTTATTTGGTGGCGGGCCACATTTGCACAAGTCGCGATGCTGTCAGCAGATACCTATGGTATTTGAACGGGATATCCGTTACCATCCGAAAACCCCACCACGTCCTCTAGCATCGCCGCTGATCGTCCGCGACCGATTATTCAGTGAGGTAGTCCCATCTATTCACGGTTAACCATCAAGGTGGCCGTTCTCCTTATCGCGACCTGAAGACGCGGTTGATAGCACTCAGCTGTGCTATCCGTAGACAGTTTATTGCCTAGGGGCCGAGGAACTGGGCCTTGAATAGGACGCTGAGGTATCCCTGGGATTGTGATCCGAATACATTCTATGAAGTGAGCCTTGTATAGGAAGCGAAGCGAAGACTAAAGAGTCACATTTGGAAAGTCAACAAAAAGAACAAAAGAAAAGTCACAGTGTCATAAAACACCAAATGCACAGTTTCCGTAGGTCCAATAAACGACAGCACAATGCGAGTGGGAATTCCAGTTTCTTATCCGAACGGAAGATTTTCCACAGATTGATTACCAACAAGGAGGTCAAATTCTCTCATCAGAATGTTGTTTTCATCGTCATCTTCGGTGCTTTAGCCGCCGTAACAATAATAATAAAAGTCTATTTCACGGAGCCTCAGGAAACATACATAGGCATGATCATATTTATAACACCATCATCGGTACAGGAGAAGGACAAACTACTGATGATTTCAAAGAACAGAAATACAAATGGAACACAAAGCGGGAAAGATCTCAGAGAAAGATGTTGAGGATGGCGGAATGCTCTGAAAGAGCGTGTCAGTGGAAGTAGGGCAAAAAACAAGAATCGTTATACCCGATGGACGGTGAGATGTTTGGACTATGACGATCAATGAGTAAAATAACGAGAGGCGGTCGGTAGATCGATGTACGGGAATAAATGAAAACAGGTACAAGAACGGATAGGATGAAACAGAACAGAGTTACGCATCTGTCAAAGTATGTCTTCACGTAACATCGTGACACAGTTGACTTTTGCGGGGTCTCCTTAAATGGTTTCAGGGGCTTCGAGCAGCAATGGAATAATTTGGGTTATTTAGGTAATTTAGGCGTTGGTCGCTTTGACGTGAAACTGACAACACAATAGGCCGAAAACCTTAAACACCTCGTAGGTGAGGCAGGGGGTGCGTTCCTCAACCCGGTCCAAAATGCGGATGCATGTAATCAAAACGGTGGATACAGCCGCGCCAAGCAACCATTGCTGGAGCCAAACTGTCCATTGCGGGTGTAGATCCCAGTGTGTGTAGACCATAGAGCATTGAACAACTAGGTACTGCGGAGGCGGCAGAGCCGGATGGGGTACATCCGCTGGGATGTGTGGTGGCAGAACCAATGGCCATCTTATTTAACTTATATATTTACACATTGATCCCACTATCTGACGTTCAGTGTTTTTCTACTTCATTTTTACCCCATTTGTTTTATTCGCGACCTCATTACTCGCATTTGACTCGTTTAAGTGCAGCGGGACGGCGAGCGTGCAATTCCTACTCAAACTCATTTTTTCCGTTCAGATTTATTGAACTACGCTCACATTAACCACTGGCCCTTGTTTTCAAGTTGCTTCAAGATCACTTTGAGGTTTGTACAGATTTTATTCGCTTATTTAACCGTATATATAGACATATTGCATTCTATGGGTAAAAGCAATTGTTTTATTGAGTAATTTTCGGGCTTATCAAACTAACGGCTATGGTAAAAGAATTCCATCAAAGGCACCAGACATGACGTAAGCCTCAGACTCAAGAGACCGAATGCTCCATTGCGGAATTCTGGTTTAAAGAAACGCATCCAGTACGAGTTACCTGAGGGGCATATTGGGTTCTGCTATCGCAAACAATCAAATAGAGAAGGCAGATAAACTATAGAGTTTTCATTCAAAAGGGCTTGAATTCTAACCTTAATCATTTTATAACAAGGGGAATCAAAATTGAAAATTAGGAAAGGAATGAACTTTGAACCCGATCACCCCACGTTTGGGTAAGCCTAGGTATACTAAGCAACACTCTTTAGCTCAGGAGGAGGGTTAAAATTCCCGATGGTATTGCGTAAGAACGGTTGTTTACCACTGGTTTTTCTCATTGTTGTTGTAATCAGGGGGCAGAACAAAAATTTGTAGCTGTAACCCTTCGTGGGCCATAAAAATGGCTCACTCCCTGTTTACAGGGCCCCTCAGTGAGCAAGCGCTACCATTTGTACCTGTTGCCCGTATGATTAAGAGTTCGTCCTACTATACCAAACCCTAGAAAACGTTGCCACCTATCTCCTTCTGTTGGGGATGTGTTGGTGTTTTCTAGTTTATCCTGTGAAGACAGGTTGTAAGTGCGCAGAAGTCATTTAGTGAAGTAAAATTAAAATAAAAGAGGAAAAGATTTCGAGTGACTTGGGGTACAATTTAATCTGTAATAAACGTCTTATAGACGCTCGTCCTGCTCTTTGATGCAGAGAAACTAGTTTACCAACAATTTGGCAGCAGCGCAGTGATTTTTGGCTGACGTGATACCAGCTGGCAACGTCTCCTTGGCCTGATGGTTTGTAAAGTGTTTAAATTTAGCGGAAACGCAGAAAATAGCCTTTTGAGTTAATTCTCAAAAAAGCTTTATAACTACTGTAGATTCACCTACCACTTTACTACCACTAAAATTATCTCTATATTATCTAATCATGTTTTATTGCCAAAGAGATAAAGGATTTGAAAAACACTATAAGAAACGCCTTAATGTGCATTTTGCTCTGACCTGCAGCATACGTCTACAGTTTCGGGTTTGTCATAGGTGACTCCCCAAGATTACGAATCTCAATTTTTTCTTTGGTTATGTTCTTTTCTCAGGTAGGGATTGTTGCAGACTGCATGGAGGCCCTGTCCGTTCTTCATGACAAACTTCTTTTTCCTTCAGAAGAGTTGTAAACATTAGTGGCTCAGGACATATCAGTATCGTTTGTGTAGTTCCACCCTAGAGCCGTTTTAATCTGGTATCTCAGGAGATCAGCAAAGGAAAGGTGCAGAACTTTTTTCTTTGCTTTTGGTTGGTATCATTTCTAGGTTCATATTGTACAAACTAAAAAGAGACCGCAGGCGTTCTTCACTACGAAAATGTATCCTCCAGTATTGGGGGATATCTGAAACAGACAGAAGAAAGCGGCAGTCTGGGCTCAGTTGCAGCTGTTGCTTAAGGCACGCAACCTTTTTAGATATACTGTTTAATGTATACGGTGATACTACCACACTGTTTATCGAGTAGCTGGTCGGAAACCCAAACCAACTTCAAAAGCTCGATCTTCGGAGATGTAGAAGTCATACAGATGTATCAGCATTGGTACATCAAGGAAGTTGTTCAATTTCCTCTTAAATGTTCATACGTGATTAATCGCATGAATATGGGGAGGAAGCTTATTCCACAGGAACGAGCACTTCATTATAAAAAGGATAGATCTCAAGCGATTGCGAGAAAATGGTACACAGACGATATTACACCCGCCTCGTAAAGAACATCTATAAAATAGAATATATATAGTCAATTCTCTCACCTGTCTGACATCCCCCCACTCATTATCCTAAGGGCAGAATAACACCTCCAACGACCAGCCCCTGAACTCCAGACTGCTCTTGCCGATCTACCCTATCCGTCCTATAATTCACCTCTTCCCCCAACGCTAGCCCCTCATCCGC
>UZAN01047851.1:0-17330 GCA_900618425.1 Echinostoma caproni | reverse complement strand
AGCAGAATTGTTAGTGGAACACTGATCAATCAACTTTCTCGGTGGTATTGATTACCTAAACTGATACACCACATATTCTCACCAGCTGGCTTGGAAATGGTTGAGCACACATGATTTGCACAATCTACCTTGTGTAAACAGAAGAGAGTAAGTTGTAGACGGAGCTCTATATCGTGAAACATTTTTATTTTGCTTCCATCATCGTTATTTAGGCGTTTGGTGTGGTCCTCACACACACACACACACACACACAGTCGTGAATGGCGTGGGTACAACCGGTCACGTGATCTCATGGTCGATCGACTTGCGTCATCGCATCTGCATCATCACAATTCGTTTCAAAAGCACCCAAAGTTATCTAGCTGGACATCAAATGCACAGAAAAGCACCAGTGTACTTTTTATTCTTTTGCAACTACTTTTCACATGCTCTTCAGCAGTCACTGTGATATACGTACCAGCTTACGTCGATTTAGTCCGCCAGTAAAATATATGTTTGTCTCATCATTCAGAACAGCTTTTCGGTGAGTTCATGTGAATTATGTCTCTGTTACGCCATCTATTGACCGAAGTGGCTTTCCGCCCTCCACAGATAGATTTGGCAAAATACTGAAATTGTAGTGCCGTTCCCCATTCTTCGGAATTCTCATACTATATTTGTGAACGTTATAGTGCTAACAACACAACAATGTCGGTAGAGAATTATATTTGCCGACGTTTCGGTTACCGTGGGTAACCTTTCTCATACGATATTTGTTTAGAAACAGTGCAACAGGGAATAATAAGTGCTATTGAAAAGCTTTTTGAGTCGCTTTAGATTAAAAAAAAATGACAGCATTACGACCATGAGCAGGGATTGGGGTACTTTAAATCCGATTCGTTTCGGTTGCATTACACGGCTGAGGCAACCAGCAGAGGACAAAAAGCTTGCAAGTTCCCGAAAAAAGCACCCGTGGCCAGCCAAAAAAGAATAGATGTAATCAAAACATGCCAAAAGTGGATGAAAGGCAGACAGATTCTAACTCAGGACTGCTGAACTTTTAAACGAAGAATCCCTTAGAATGCCCATCACTCAGTTGAACACTAAAACAATAATTCGTCTTTAGTCGTTTCCTGAATTTTTGCTTAAAATAATTAAAGGTACAAGGGTGTTTCCTGCTTTTGATTATCCACCATACAGTTCCAGGGTCGATGCGATGACTCGAATTACCCGGAGGTCTCGCATGATTGTCATTTATTCTATTGTGGACCTATGAACACTATCGAGATAGGTCCTAGGGTATCATTGCATGTCAAACAACATGATGGTCTTAGAAAGAATCTTCCGTTCTCTAGGAGTTACACATACACTAGATTGTTCTTTTTGCTTAAGCTGGTAATCTTGTTTAGGCGAAAAAATTCAACTGCTCACATTCTACAAAGCTGATTCATTCTGTTGAGAAAGACAGCACACCGTGGCCCTCAATTACATTTACTAGTGTGTAGACATCTCTATGACGACATTTTCTCTTCAACGCTTAAAATTCGACTGGCACTCAATTGGGCGTTGAACGATTATGTTCGCACTGTCCCTCGCATTTCAAAGATATATTAAGGTGATTCTTTCGTCAAACACTAGATTACTGCAAAATGTGTTTCAATAGGAATGCTTCTTAGCTGCCTTCGCTTAAATTCAACTGGTTTGTCTATCCTGCATACACACACTCCTTAGTATGACTCAGGAACAATCAATAAATTACGGTTCAATTCTCATCTAATGTAAATATCAGACAGTGTTCAGCTGCGTCATATATGCCAGTTGCACAGTATCTACTTGATGAACGTTTACCTCCGAGTTCGGTTCATTTCGACAGAAAATACTGTGTAATGATCTATTTACCAAGAGATAAAGCTGTTTGATAGCTATATTTCGAACTCTATATCACCCAAACGTTATCAGTCTGGATTAAAATGAACTAATATTAAGCGACTGAATGTCTCGAGGCACGTGTTTGTTTTGCATAGATCGAAATCCTCCATCAAACCCTTTCTGCGTACCCTCTGGTTTTCATAACAATGACAGATTCCACAAATAGTACTGACTGGGATTTGAACGATAGTGTTTATTCTTGAAGAATTGATGAATAAAGGACTATTTTTAGGATAAATAAACTTGAAAAATCAGCATCTCGTTAAAAAAAGCTAGCCAAAACAGAACAAATGAGAAGTGGTAGATCACCGGTCGATTCCGTCTGACCATAAATAACCCCATAGGGAAAAGAGCTAGTCAGCTTTCCAATATCTAGATTCTAATTTCTAGAGATTTTCAGAAAATCTCTACATGCCTCATTCACTTCGGGTTCCGACAGAAACATTATACCGAGAATTTAGCGTCAGTCCTTTTTCATGCATTGTTTCCGTTTTGATCACAGAGTCAAGGTTACGATTGCAAACTCCTTTTTTCCTGTCTACTTCTTATGAATATTTCATTATAAGTTCCTTGTTTTTCGTGACTGCAAAAGTTGATAGAAAGAAGCCCACCGTACTTGTACAATATATTTCATGATACTGAGGTTATAGGGACAGATATTGGGGATAATGGGAGCGTCGACAAGATGGTTTATTTCCTTAGGAACATGGCAATAAACGAGACTGTTTTCTTAGTAGTAGCATTCTAAATCCTCACTGACGTTTAGAATTTTAAAGCATTTGTCAAAGAACGCTACGCATATTGACTTGGAAACAGGGAGAATGAACCGGTGTCCACTTCTGTCTTTGCACATCGGATAGGAATCAGACATTTGTTCACCATTCTGTCACAGTTATTATTTACTTGTCATGTTCCTCAACATATGTCAAGACAATTATCTTCTCCCTCTGGAACCTGGGCTGGTTTTTCGAAGAAAATAAGTTCAAACTTCCTCACTTGGTAACCATGGCCCTAGCGGTAATGTAGGCCAATGAATATTATTGCAAAATTCAAACATCCACTCATCTGTTTCCCGGAGAAGTTGACTCGGATAGTCCCTCTGTGATCGGTTCAAATTGACCGAAGCGGAGACGAACTTCTTATTTTGCTTTCACATAAAAAGTACGGTGTTGTGTGAATAAAACTAATCGAAAAATATGTTCACTTACAGCTCGTGTTCTGAATATCAAAGTAAAACCGATGAAACTGGTTGGAATCGGATTATCAGCGAACTGATGGATGATCAACGACCGGTCATAAAACGCATAAAGCAATCTGATTAATGGAAAGTGGTGTAAATGTTTTGCCACTTTTTCAATAACTTCTCATCTATACTTTCTCTCTCACCTATACGTCAGTCTTTAAGATTATTTGAGTTTTTTTAATTCAATTTGCAAGTGTTTACTGGTCAACTGACTTCGCAAATCCCTTAATAAACGACATATTTTTGATGAAACCATACTGATGCGAAATCAACTGGGGCAACTCACTAATTGCATGCTTATCTTTCCCATTTTCTCCATAGTTATTCAACTCAAAATCGATACTGAATTTCACGGAACGTCGTGAACGGCAAGATCATTTGGTGGCTATATTTTTTGTAATTTTGAATACCAGCGATCAGGTGTGCGGAAGGATTAATCCGCAAAGTCTGGGTGCACCGAGTTTGGGTCGAGCCACCGGGTTTAGTTACACCACACGACAAAAAGCAGACCACAATTCACCTGGAAAATTAAAATATGATACCCATTTACCATCAGACGATTCTATTCTGTTGGATGAGAACACTTTCTCCATGCCGCGGACTGACAGTGATGTGTAAGTTATTTCTTTTCACGCTTTTATTACAAAAGAGTACGTTCCATTCGATAATTGTGGTAGAGATTTTTTAGTATAAATACATACCATTGAATACATCCAAGGACCGACTTTAAGTCGGTTAGCCTCTTGTAACCATTTCTGAGCACAGTGGTTACACACAGAGGCTAAAAAATCCGGTGAAACTTTACTCTGAGACGCCGCAAGTTTACGGTGGACTGAAAGGGTGACGATGATGTCCGAGGAACGAACAGTTCAAACTTAATATCGTTATATTTATTTCAGTCACCCATGAAAAGCCTAAAATTTAACCACACCAATGCCAAAAGAGACGAAGCGATGATCTCCATCGACGAGACCTTACTGTTCGCCAACATACCGAAACAAATGGGCCTCGAAATAAATTCGACGCCTGTTGCAAAACGACCGAAATCTGCAGTCAAGAAGGGCAATATCCACGGAGAAATCTGTGAAACTCGTCTAGCTCTGGATGGAAGCATACTTCCGATTCGACGAGGAGAAATACCGGCAGGCACGATAATTTCCTAAGGTTCATGACTCTCAGACCTGCTTGCAGATGTGCTTATGGAGCAGTTCGAAACCAAGGTTTTTGCAATACTAAAACCTAGTCTGTGGATACGGTATTTGGACGACACTTTCGTCATACGAGGGCTGGGCAAAAGATTTCTGAATATGCAGTACACGTACGAGTTGCAGATGACGGGCAAGGAAAACGTAAACTGTAATCTATTCTAAATTATGTTCAGTGATTGCAACTCACAGAACCAAATATCGACAGCCGAGCACAGCTCACCTCTCCTAAGGGTTGCTATACTGTGAGGATGGAAATCAGTCGATCAATGAAGGGCTATGATTCTCTACGACTAGAAATGTGATTTAAAGCAACAGCAGAGTATTGATCGTTTGTGAGCTGCCTTTGGGGAGGACGCGCCTCCAAGCTCTGCTTGAGCGTTTTGAGGAATTCAAGAGTGACAGGCGCTCCCTGGATGAGGAGACACGGTGTGGTCCTGCGGGGGGCTACCACATCGGACAACATTGTTGCTGTGCAAGTGATGATGAAGGAAGATACAGAAATGACAGTGATGCGGTTGGCGAAATCCATCGGGATCAATTTGCACCATCCTACATCAGAAGCTCGGCGTCAGAAAATTTAAGCCACGGTTGGGCACCCCATCAGTTCAGTGAGGAGAAGAAAGCAGTTCGGGTGAACTGGTGCTTCCTAGGTTTCCAATGCAGCCTAGGAGAACAGTAGTGTACAGTTTCGACCCAGAGACCAACCCATACAAATTTAAATCGGCCAAAAACTATAGCTTTCCTAATTCACTCCGAATGTTAGTCACAAATTTGGCATCTGGAAACGTTCGATAAACTACAACTTGGGAACTAACTTCGCAACCCGATTTCCGTTGGTGTCATTACCTCAACTAGCATAAGTGCATCATTCAAATGAATACTAGTTCGTTCTGTCTAATGCACGTAGACCTAATCCTTATGAAAGCAATCAAATACACATATCTCACAGGAGTTTAATTAGCGCGTGCATTAAGGGTAAAAAAACAATACAAGCAGAAAGGGGTATTTGTACAACGTTACCCTAGATACGCAACACACGAGAAGTCACCAAACGTATACTGCAACCGTTGGGAATCAAGGTAGCCCATAAAACATTAGCAACTGCGAAATCTTTTCTCTTCAACAGTAAGGATCGAGTCGAGCAGAACGAACGACCAGGTGTAATCTACGCAATTCCATGCATGAGCTGCAATCAACACTAAATAGGTGAGACAGGCAACCGACTACGCACTCACCTACACGAACACAAGCTCGCCATCCGGTGTATTTGCCCGAGGACAAAAATCTGAAACCACTGCGCACGAAGGGATCCAGAGATCGCAATCAATAACGCAAAGGTGTTGGTGCAAGCTAAGAAGAGGGAGGAACGATAAATTCTCGAATCTCGAGGCAAGGAAAAACGACATTTTGCTTCATTGAAAAAACGTCGCAGACTTCAAGCACAATCGGCTTTCGAACCTTAATCCAGCCATATTATTCAGGCCTGTACTGTTCGAACTTCATATCATCAGTCACAACGGATAGAAAATCTTGTGGGGATAGAAGCTCATTTCAGCCTGTTTTTCTATGCGTAACTGTGTTAAAATTAATAAATGTCGTGTCGAAAACAAGATTGTTCACATTTGAGCAAACCTGTCTCTCGCGATCGAAAAGCATTTACCATAGGTAATTTCACACTTGCAGCATTTTTTTAATTGGTGCGAATACCGAAGTAATTTTCTGGATTTAAACAGAACCCAAATTATGCGTGAAAAGCGTTCTCATTCCATGGTTATCGCCATCGCTATTGCCCGTTCATTGAATTTTCGTTTTACTCTCAGGCATATGGTCATTTCTCCCGAGAAACTTTTCCAATTCGGTCTAGTTGAAGTAGAAGACAAACAGATGCCAAAGTATCCGGCCACATTCTTACATGACCTTTCACTTACCGCAAAAGGTTTGAATCGGCACGTGTCCACAGAAACAGCTATGTGCTCTGTTGCTGTACAAACAAACCAACGCAGCGGTAAAACTGTGCATATCGGAAACGAGTTGCAACGTCATTGGTCTATTGGTTCGGTGTGCCGTGCTAAGCTGGATCAGGTTGCAATGTCTGGTTTGGCTTCCAGTGTGAACTTTGTGCGACCCGATAGAATTCGTGGCGAGCGGGGACAATATACAGTCGGTACCGGGATAAACCGTCAAAGAACAGTGGTGTTTGATTCGATGCCCAGTATTGCACTCCCTAGTCTACAATCTTTGGCTTCAATTTGATGCTACCAATTTTTTATACTCTTGTTTGTGATGCTTTGTAAATGGAATGACCAACAAGTACACTAGATATGCGCATATGAATCAACTCCAGGGAAGCTTGCCTCTTATGGTTTAGAAGCATACTTTTCTTATAATCATAAACAATCTTCGTTTTTTATTTTACTTCATCTCATTGAACGTGATACAGCTTTCAGGAAAGGAGAAGCTGCCAATAAACAAACACAATGGGGAAAGTCAAGCGGTGGTCGTGGGATTCGAGCACACGTTCCCAGGGGTGATTGTTCGATATCTTTTATCACTTCATCGCCATGGCCGAAGAGATAAATATGAGCGTATCCTATACTTCTGTTAGATGCACCAGTATTTTTATCCTCAGTAAAAATTCTTCAAACACCTAGAAATGCACTCCCTACTGAATTCAATTCACTGATATACCTCGTGATGTAGTGCCGTGCAAGGGATATCAAACAGAATTAACAACTCTTGGTTGAACGAATTTCATGTCCTTTGAGGCATCTTAGACCTATTTAGTCGTCATTTACCTGGCTGAACTGACTCTAACAGGTTGATGCATGCGATAGCTGTCGCGCCCTGGTGGACTGTTCGACAGACAGGCTGAATCATGCTGATGATAACTGAAAGGTAATAGCCTTTGTGAGACGGCGTACGTAATGCGTAGACTGTCGCTTCTGAGTACAGAAACATACCAACGAATCATATCAAGAAGTCGATTAAAGAGGTGAGCTGGTGCAGTGTTTGACTAGTGAATGTGACACTTCGCCTCTTTTACTTCTCAACACTGCCGAGTATGTGGAGGATATATCTTACATGATCCAGAGTATCTAAAGGAAATACATGGATCCTCGGGTTGTATTCACCATTATATAATGGCCACCAACGACCATGCACCAGCACACTGCTCCTTGCAGTCCATGGTGGATTCTGCACAAATGTAGGTAACGCTGTGGATATCTTTTACATCAAACTCCCATGAAACTTGATGAAAACCATGAAGCTGGCCCATACATTTAGAGGAGCTGGTCGTATTGAAATGAAGTGAGCATAGATCCTCCACCAGACGATGATTTGAATCTTTCGGGTCCCCTGCCTGAAAGTTCGGACACTCCATCCGAAAGTAATGTTTTTATATTTCGCTACAGTATGCCAGGGTTTACCCACTATAGTGCTTCACCTAAGCCCGGCAGAATTTCTGTAAAGGAGCAGGATCAGGAAGCCGTGATACTACTCGAGGTCGACACAGCTTTCGACTACTGCCATCCAAAAAGGTTCAACCACAGGATCCTGATAAGTTCGCAGTACCTTACCTTTCGAAGGCGCAAAGCACAACGTAACAAGTCACCAACTTCCAAGTCGTCTAGTGCGTCTTGTATCGCCTATTTCATGTGACGTAATATCACCAGGCATTTCAAACTGAGCACTCAAAACGAACGTGGCATTTATTCCATGACTCGCTAGTGTAACCGCTTTGCACACGGACAGTTTTGTACCGAACGGTTCTATCAACCGAGGTGACGAGCGATATGCACTTGAACTGTGATATTTTCTATGTAAAAGTAGGTTTTAACCTGATTCCACCTAGTATACAGAATTACAATTGTACTATGCACTAGGTATAACTGATTATAACTGATAATTATCTCAGATAACTACAGAGAAACGAAAGCTCCGAGATACATGAAAAAACTGTTAGACAAATTTCTGATTGCTACTAGCTTAGAATAGATCTGTTTCATCAAACGAGGTTGATGTGAATTATTTCCAATTACTCCACTAGAGCAAGTGATCGACCTCCATAGATTACGTTGGTTGGGACACGTGTTACGTATGTCGCCAGATAGGTTGCCACGGCGAACGATGTTTGCCAAGGCTGGTAGCGATTGGAAAAAGATAAAGGGTGGTCAAACTAAGACCTAGCATGAGGGTATGAAAACCCCAACCAGCAGACCAGGTCACATAGACCCCGTAAGGCTCCCTGGCTGGGGACCTCGGGATGATGGTCACCGATGGTTAGCTACACTGAGTGATATGGCTGGGTGTTGCAAACAGTGGCGCTTGTGCATCCACTCGTTATTCTCCTAACACCACTCTATATGAATTGCCCACCTTCCGCTTGAATTTGCTCGGACATTTTCATCTACATTTTGCTCTTTTATCCAAATGGGGAACAAAAGACAGCAACCAAAACCGGCGCACGAAAGTGCATGGTTAATGGTTGTAAAAACTGAACTGAACAACAAAAAAACATGAATGGTCATTAAAATTGTGATGGATTTCGCTCATTTATTTCCCCACTGATCAGATATTTTATCACATAAGTATAGCAATTACCTTTTCAAAATGAAAATTTGTCTCTGATGCACAGAGAAGTTACTGAAAAGGTGAAACTGTGGTTCTCATTCATCACGAGTTTCACATTTGGCAATAATAGCTTTGAATACGATTGTCGTAGTCATGCTGCACTACGGATTACAACTCGGGTGTCTGAATTCGTTGTCTTTTTCCGTGTGACAAATCCTCAAGATGAACCCTATCTTCGGCAGTAGCTCCCGTGCTAGCATTTAATCATGTCATTTACTTATAAAGACTTGATTTAAATTTCTTTGCATGACACGAAAAAGTGTCATTCATTTTAATAATTTGAGCAATGAACAATAGGAGAGATTCTTCGAAATAAATCAAAAAGAAAAATTCATTTCTCAGATGCCACAGAAATCGGTAGAAAAAATAAAGTAAAGCATAAGCGCCTGTCTTCAAGCTTTTTAACAGAAAGCCGAGGGGTCGATTGGTAGAAGGAAAATAAAATACCGATTTACAGATCAGCAGCTTGAATCTCGATACACGTGGTGCACACCAACATGCCACCAAAACGGACTAGTCGCTGAGCCATTGCTTGCTTTTCTTTCGTGTCTCCAGAAACACTATTTTTCTTAAGTGGATCGTTCATCTCTGAGAGGGAATCGGTTTCCAGATTCAATTTCACCGGAGATGTTTTGGGTTGGATGCAGGGATCCCCACATATGGCACACATTGCTCGCCCGGTGGCTTCACGCGCGTTGGACTGGATCAAAGCTGCGCGTCGCTGGATCAAAGTAACTTCTGTCAGATTTGGTGATGCACAAGACCTATTTGGATTGTCAGATTCATTGGTGATGGTAGGACTCGGAATGCCACTCGGACTTGGAACGGAACGATGCTCATTAGACATTAAATGTTGGTTTTGAAAGTGTTTGACGGCCACGTGAATGGGTACCACATTTAGACCGGTTAGACGTGGAAATATTTGCGCGTAGTTCGGGGAACAGAAATACTGATGTATTGGTCGATGGAGATTGAAACATTGGGTGCTGAGTGAACAAATACGAACAACCGATGGGTAAACAATGATTAGGCAAAATGCCAACTTAGTTGGATCGATTGGCGAAAACTGAGACGCAGCAACCTCACTAATTATTCGTTTATAAGAAAATTGGAAAGCTTTTTATAGTTGATTAGTTTAAATATGAGTATACAGAATCATCTAACCACAAAAGTCAATACGATAAGACGTAATTAGCTTCAATCAACTGCAATGCGTCAAAACGGTTCAAATTGATCAGTCAGTTTCGGCTGAGTCAGTTACTTAATCGGAAGTGAACACACCGTGCAGGTCAATATTATGTCTGTTTTCCTGTCTCTTGTAAACTTTATTCTCCTCAAAATAAAAAGCAAACAAAGTTATGAGATGCACATGACGGCCATGAACATGTTCCCAATTGAGAATCAACGTATTGTACTGAGTTCATTTCAGAGAGGCGTAAAAAGATTACCGTTGCGTATTTTTAAATCACTAATTCTAGATGAGTCCATTTGATACTCACAGATATCCGGCACTGTGGATTTCCTGGCAGGGAGCTTCAATAAATAGAGAAAACGGCTGTTTAATGTTCATTGTCGGCTCCCATACCTTCATTAGTAAATAAGAACACATGTAGAGAATCAATTACTAACGCATTACTAGCTTTATACAGAGATAAAGCTTTGCATTTGTGAAGTGCTAAAAGTAGTCCATTCTGAGTCCAGTAAGAAAGTGGTTATGATCTATGTAAACAAAGACATTGCCGATAAAGGAAGAAGAATACTAGAGAAAAGTCTTCAAGATGAAACAACATACGAGAGAAGTGCATAACTCTGTCCGATTATATGGAGCATTTTATGATGTACAGAGTAAGTAAAGAGCGAAAAAAACCGGGAGGCATTGTGGAACGGTTTCGACCTGCTGGGATCTCCCCAACAGTGCGAATTCACCGACCCAACTGAGGATGAACCTGGGACCTCGCAGGTAGAACACAATCATTACCCATTTTACCACCGCGGAGTTGATCAGACTATTTGTTCAACTGACCTATACATGTAATACCACACTCCACCTTTACAAACTTGTTGTGAACTCCACGCCTAGCTCATCTCAGAATTAGTCTCTCGGGGTATGACTCGGTTGGAAACATTCTGAAACCGACTAACCGAGTCAAATTTAAATCAGCCAACAAAACTATAGCTTTCCTAATTCACCATCACGACGAGACTGCACCTTGATGCCTCCCTGAACCAACGAACTACACAGGATGGCTTTATAAAGCCAGGAGATCTTATCACGCCTGGAAGGTCAATGGGTAGAGGTCAGACAAAGTTCAGTCTCCTGGTCCTCCAAGTTGGGGGTTTGAGTGGAATTTGCGTCTCAGTCGGTAAAAATGGTGGAGGAATAATCGATTCAAGTAAATGGGCCTCGACTCCGCTTCGCCCGCAGCCTTGCGGTTGGGTTCTTGTCAGAACTAAAGGCTTTGGACGAGAACCTTAATTGTTCCCCTGCTTAGTGCCTGGACACCCCACCAGTACCCGTACATCAAACCCAACGTATACACAAAATAAATATAATTCCACAGTGCATCGGTCGTCGCGTAGGATAATCAGGACCGTGCTGCTCAATTCATCGAGTAGGGTGCGTATTGATAAGTGAGCTACTGCTCAGATATCCCAACCTTTGTTTAATTCTTTGTCTTCAGTACCCAACCCGCTCCATTTCCCCTTCTTCCAACCTGTAATATTCGTTCAAGCAACTTGGATCTCGCTCGCCAAATATCACTGTAACTAATGTACCACGAAATAGATTGCGGATTCTGAAGCCTCGTCGATCACTGTATCTTGGAACCTTCAACGTAAGGACCCTGATGTAGGTAGGCGAAGAAGCTTGTCTGGCTCGTACAATGGAATCTTTAGGGATCGATATTTGCTGCGCGAATTCAGGATCCTACTACTATAAGCCTTTTGAGCGCGCCAGATTTTTCTTCGAGATACGTCCTTCGTACATCAGGTGATGATGAAGCCAGCTCAGTAGGTCAGCGCGGGATAGATATTGTACTCAGTAACAGGGCCGAGCCCTCTCTCATCGACTAGATCCCCGTCAATAGTCGTTTATGTGCAGTTCGTCTCCAGGGTCCAATCAGCGTCCGGAAAGGAAGTAACACCAAATGGTGCTTGTTCGTCATATCAGCATATGCACCGACTAATTGCGGTTCTGACACACAAAAGGACGGATGAGCCGAAGCTCCGACATAGTTGTGCTTGCAGGTGACTTCAACATGCAGGTTGGAGAACTGGGCGCATCAGAAGCTTGCCAACGAACAGATAACGGTTATGACTTCTTCAGTTCTGCGCAGACCATCATCTGTTCCTATCAAGCACCAACTTCCGACACAGCTATCGACGGACGGCAAAGTGGCGCTCCAGTTCAACTGGTACGCTAACTCAACTCGACCACATCGCAGTAAGTTACCGTTGGCGTGGCTCAGTGAAAAATTGCAGGTCTTATTGGACCACCTGCGTTGAGTCTGACCACGCATTACTTCTGATACAGTTCACTCTCCGACTGACTGGTCGGCGACAAAACCAGCAAGCTCGGATAGCTCATCAACGACTATCTGTTCCAGCAGTTCATGCACTCTATGAGTTAGAGCTAGTGCGTGAGCTAAGCGCAACTCAACGTGGTGATGTAGACGAGTAGTGGGATCAGACCAGGCGAGCAATACATTCNTGCTTGTGGGTCTGAGCCTCAAACTCATCGGAGGCATTGGATATCTCAGGGGTCAGTAGCCCTGATGGAGCGAAAACGGCAAGTCTCGATCTGCCAGGATAAAAATAGAGTTAGGTGGCAGCTCCAACGTCGGCTCACGAAGAGTCTCAAGAAGGGCCGTGAGAACTGGTGGGCAACATTAGCTAGTGAAATGGAAGCAGCAGCTGCATCAAGGAATAGTCAAAGACTGTCCCGACTGATACGCGATACGGGACGTCGGCGAACTCCAGTTCAGCTGGCCTGCCGCTATACAAGTCACTTCATCTGTGAATGAAGCTCCGTGGGCAGTGTCATGCGATCCTCCAGCAGAAGCAGAAGTTCAGTCTTGCATTTAAACTCTGAAGCAAGGAAAGGCAGTAGAACCGGATGAGCTCTATCCCACTCTCTCCAAGATGAGGGGGGGGGGTGATAACCTCGTAAGCTCTATTACTACCCGATGGCGCAACATTCGGACGCAAGAACACATTCCTTCATCTTGGGGCGTGTCACTAATCGTTCTCATTTTCAAGGAAGTATCTCGCAACGATTGCGAAAACCACCACGGGATAATTTTGATCCCGATCGTCACCAAAGTGCTAACCTCGGTCATACTTTGACGTCGGACGCTTTTTAGAGAGACCAACATCTGTGAACAGTAAGCCGGATTCCGACCTGGCCGTGGAAGTATTGATCAAATTGTTACGTTGCGTCTAACCCACCGCCGACTAACGATCACAGTGCTCCTTGACCTAAAAGGAGCCTTCGACTCAGTTGACTGCGAAGCTCTGATGGGCTCTTTTCTTCGAAAAGAAATGCCCCAGAAATAAGTTACTGAGGTCATCTTACTGGCATACCTGTAGCCATGTAACGGTTTATGCTGAACTAAGTAGGCCATTTGTCACCAACAGCGGCGTTCGTCAAGGGTGCCCTATTTCGCCATTCCTATTCGATTTCTTCTTAGACGAAATACTGGAGAACGCACTTAATGGTCTCCAAAACGTANGAAGGAGCCTTCGACTCAGTTGACTGCGAAGCTCTGATGGGCTCTTTTCTTCGAAAAGAAAGGCCCCAGAAATACGTTAAGTTACTGAGGTCACTGTACTCACAGACCTGTGGTCGTGTAAGGGTCTATGATGAACTAAGTAGGCCATTCGTCACCAGCAGCGGCGTTCGTCAAGGGTGCCCTATTTCGCCAGTCCTATTCAATTTCGTCTTAGACGAAATACTGGAGAACGCACTTAGTGGTCTCCAAAACGTAGGTATTAAATGGGCAGGTGGAGAAAAGTTGTGCAATTTAGAATATGCTGATGACGTCGTCTGTCTGTTCGAATGTATGGAGGACGCGTAAAGTATACTTGATAGATTAACAAGTGCAGTTGCCACATTCGGTATGTGCTTTGTACCTTCAAAGTGCAAAGTAATGTTGCAGGACTGGGTTTCGCCTACTCCTGCTCTGAAACTAAATGGTCAGGAATTAGTTACGGTAGACTGCTTTTCCTACTTAGGTAATTGCGTGACCAATAACAGTAGCGCAGCAAAGGAGACAACCGCCCGCATTTCCAAGGCCCGAACAGTATATGCAGGACTGACACACCTTTGGCGTAGATTCGACGTTTCACTAAAGTTGAAGGGCCCGGGTCTGTCCTCGAGGTATTTCCTTCGCACATCAGGAGACGACAAAGCCCGCTCACTGGATCAGCGTGGGATGAGTATCGTACTAAACGATAAAGCTGAAGCCTGTATGATAGATTGGATACCCATCAATAGTCGTCTGTGCGCAATGAGGCTACAGGTTTCACTTAGTGTTCGGAAAGGTAGCAACACCAAAAGATGTTTATTCATCATTTCCGCGGATGCACCAACCAACTGCAGTCCCGCCTCACAAAAGGAAGAATTTTACGATCAACTCGCCGAACTGATTCGGTTGAGCCGCAACTCTGATATTATAGTGCTGGCAGGTGATTTTAACGCGCAGGTTGGAAAACCGAGCGCACCCGAAGTCTGTCTAGGAGGGCACTTCGCCCTTCCCGCCCAGCGAACAGACAACGGTGATCGACTACTTCAGTTCTGCGCGGATCATCGGCTGTTGTTATCTAGCACCAACTTTCGACACAGCTCTCGTTGAAGGGCTACATGGTTTTGTAGTTCAAAGGGGAAAATTGACCGAAATTGACCACATAGCTGTAAGCTACCGTTGGTATGGTTCAGTACAAAATTGCAGATCCTATTGGTCCACCTGCGTTGAGTCGGATCATGCACTAGTTCTGTTAAGCTTCGCTCTTCGACTCATTGGTCATGGGCAGAAATCGCCTCCTCAATTAGCTCACCATCGTCTGCGCAATCCAGCTGTCTGCGCACGTTACGAGGAGAAGCTGCGGCAGGAGCTAGGAGAACCGCGACATAGTTGAGTAGACTAACAGTGGAATCAGATTAGATTTGCGATGCACTCAGCAGGAAACTTTGCTAGTGGGACTGAGCCTGAAGTTCACCGAAGGCACTGGATCTCTCAGGAGTCAGTAATCCTAATGGATCAAAAACGAAAGATCCCAATCTGCCAGGACCCGCACAAGGACCGGTGTCGTCTGCAATGTCAACTCAGAAATAGCCTTAAGAAAGATCGTGAAAATTGGTGGGCCGAAATAGCTAGTGAAATGGAGGTAGCTTCTGCATCAGGGAATAGTCAAAGACTATTTCACCTGATACGCAGCACCGGAGGTCGTCGCAGACCGGTCAGTGAGACCATTTACGATAGAAGTGGACAGAGTATCCACAATAAAGAACAACGACTTGATCTCTGGACAGAGTACTTTAGTGAACAGTTCAATTGGTCAAGTGCTAATGTGGTAATTCCAGCAATTGCGGCGGAAACTCCATGTGTGGTAACATGCGAGCCTCTATCAGAATCGGAAAGTACTAAGCTGCATTCAATCATTAAAGAAAGGAAAGGCTGCGGGACCTGATGGGCTTCACCCTGTCATTTTCAAGGTGAACGGTGATTCTCTTGTCGACTCAATTACTAGCTTACTTCGCATCATTTGGACGGAGGAGCGTATCCCTTTGTCCTGGGGCGGATCGTTGATCGTCCCGATCTTCAAGAAGGGATCACGCACCGACTGCGCTAGCCACCCTGGGATTAGTTTTGTCGGCTAACAATCGCAGTGTTCCTTGACCTAAAAGGAGCCTTCTATTCAGTTGACCGTGAAGCTCTTCTGAGGTCATTGCTCCGCAAAGGAATGCCGCAAGAAGTATGTAAACCTATTGCGGTCATTGTATTTGCATACTTCTGGTAGCGTAAGGGTCTACGGTGAGGTAAGTAAATCGTTCGAAACCAGAAGCGGTGTCCGTCAAGAGTGCCCTATTTCGCCATTCCTGTTCAATTTCGTCTTAGACGAAATACTGGAGAACGCACTTGGTGGTCTACAAAACGTAGGCATTGAATGGACAGGTGGAGAAAAGTTGTGCAATTTAGAATATGCCGATGACGTCGTCTGTCTGATCGAATGTATGGGGGGTGCGCAAAGTATACTTGATAGACTGACAAGTGCAGTTGCCACATTCGGTATGTGCTTTGCACTTTCAAAATGCAAAGTGATGCTACAAGACTGGGTGTCGTCTACCCCAGCGCTGATGCTTGATGGTCAAGAATTAGCTATAGTGGAATGTTTCACCTACTTAGGTAGCTGCTTTTCAAATCACGGAAGCATAGTCAATGAAGTAACCACCCACATTTCCAAGGCTCGAGCAGCTTACGCAGGATTGAAACACCTTTGGTGTAGACGCGATGTTTCGTTGAAACTGAAAGATCGTGTATACGGTGCCAGTGCGCGGTCAGTTCTGCTCTATGGTTGCGAGGCCCTAAATTTGCGCGTGGAAGATATTCATCGTCTATAAGTATTCGACTGCAGATGTTTACGTAGTTTGGCGCGGGTTGGATGGAGCGAGCTTGTAAGTAACTCTGAGGTGAGGCGTCGTATATTTGTAGATGGAGAATTCTTTGTCCCATCGAATTCAGATTAGTCGACTTCGCTGATTGAGACACGTATTGCGCATGTCCAGCCATCGTCTGTCGCACCGTGCGTTATTCGCAATTGCGGCTCCAGGTTGGAGGAAAGAGTGTGGAGGTCGGTAGATGACGTGGAAGCGAGGCATGAAGAAGTATACAGAGCGATTAGGTGGAATCGGTGTCTCCCGTCTTCCAGGTTGGGGTCCGAAAGACTCTGCATCTGGCTGGCTGGAAACATCAAAGGATATGGCGACTAACCGACAGCAGTGGCGTTCTTGTTGTCATTTCTTAACATGTCAGAATGCTTGAGAAGGTACGTATGAACACTTAGAATGTGTAATCTGTGTTGAACATAGGTTCTTTTTCTTTGCCTGCCTCCAAGTAGGCCCAAGGGCTCTCCATCTTATGCTTTATCACGTGATTTGTGTATACTGTGAGCTTGGCAACGATCAGTGAAGTTCGCCTCACTGTGTTTCGCTGCACGATGATGATAATATAGACAGCGGTGTTCGAACGCCGATAATCTATTTTTATCCTGTTCCCGTAGTAGCCAAGTCTCTGCACCGTAGAGCAGGACTGGTCGAACTGCTGCAGCATACACTCGACCCT
>UZAN01047850.1:10947-25426 GCA_900618425.1 Echinostoma caproni | reverse complement strand
GGGTGAATTCCGTCAGGCCCCGCTGCCTTGAACCTATTGAGCCCTGCCAACTCTCGCTGAACATCCTGAATTTCCACAGTGATTGGGGCATGGTGCTGTTACCTCCGATTGATGGAGGGTTATCTGTTACCCTGGGGATCCTGTACGTGCTTTTGAAGAACTATAACAGGATACGTGCTCTATTGTTTTCACTCACTGCTAATTCTCCGGTCGACGACTCTAGAGTACCAACCGTTTCCCGAGTGTTTCGGTTAGATTGGACGTATGCTTAAAAGCACTCAGGATTTCGCTTGAAGTTTTGCGCCAAGTTTATCTGGAATTAATATTTAGCGTCCCTTTGCACTTTCTGCAAATAGTTTCGCGCTCGTTTGTAACCATGACACGAATGATTGGTGCCATACAGTTTATAGACCGCCCACCGTCTTCTACGAACGATTATAGTCCTATCTATATTTGTCTTTCACCAAGGACGACGTTGCTTCTTTCTTAACGGAACCAAAGACGCGAACCTGTCCGCGAGTAAGAGAAGTCCTGCTTTTATATGGCTCCATCTGGTTTCCAGAGATGCATCGACTGAGTTGGGTACCCAGTTTATATCCTGTGCGTCTCTGGTCAGTTCGTCCTGCTTGATTTTCCTATATCGCCTCCCTAGTTTAGCCGCTGGTTTGGCGTGTCTACTTTCTAGCGTTAGTTGCAGGACTACATGATCACTTTCCCCCAGGGGCTCCTACTGGGTTATTGTTCTTATGTCCATTGGAGGTTCTCGTGATCAGTAGTTCCAGTATGGACGGCCTGTCGTTTGTTCTAAACCGGGTGGCTTGTCACATGTCTTGTGACAATGCGTGCTGATATAACCACTCTAGAAGCAGTCCACCTCCGGTACCTGCCGGTGACCTGTATCTACTCCAATTAATCTCTGGCACGTTGAAGTCTCCTACTAACAACACGCTTCTGGATGTGGCAAGGATTAAATGCAGCTGAGAAATCAATTCCTGATCTGTTGCATTCGCCTGCGGATTCCGGTAGACGCACAAGACGGTTAATGCGTTTCTGTCTATTTTTACTACACAACTGATGGCGAGTAGTCGCTAGGGCTGCTGCTGCCTCCCATTGAGTGTGATCTAACCGTATCATTATTAAAACCCCTCTCCCTTGCCTGCCATCCATCGTATCTTGTCTATAGATTTTGTAGTCATCCATCCCCAGAATGCTCTTGTGATTCCGCATCCATGATTCAGTTATGGCCATGATGTCTATACCTGGGGTGCGTCGTCACACCTCTTCCCACTTACCCTGTATGCTGCAAGCATTGGTGGACCACAGTTTGACTAGGTCTGTTTCAACATGCCTGCTGGATCAAGAACTCGTTTCCGCAGGATCCTCGAGCGTCATGCCTGAGACGTTACCGCATTCTTTGGGGGTTTACGACTATGGTCGTGGCTTCTTCCAATTCCCAAACCATTCCACTTTTCTCCCTGAATATGACTTTTATCGTCATTTCAAAAGCCTCCTCCACTCCCATAGATACATCCTCATCCGCCTTCAGAGTAGTTCATTTTCATTGCAATCGGAGAGCCGGGGACTTTGCAGCTACCGAGGATTTTGCTACCATTTTCGCCCATGTAACTGGTCAGGTCAGGTTTCTATGAAGAAAACAGGCTTTCGCCTAATGTGCGCCCAGGTTCATACACCAGTACGATTTGGGACTTCCTCTGGTTCTGCGATGTGAAAATTAGTTCTGTGGATTATGATGGTTAGTTTACATTCTCTAGTTTCGGACGGCTACCCCCGCAAGGCCGCTTTTGACTGAACCTAAGTGTAGTGCCTTTTGGGGCATATTTTGGCTTTGGCAGCTAGTTGTACCTCAAATTCGTAATTTGCAGTCCGCTGCAATTCAACAGCAATATTTCACTCTCTGGTATACTTATGCCAGGCAATGCGACTATGACATTGCTCAAACCTTTTCCATTCCTTATTTCTACGTTGCAGCGCGCGTTTCACTGCAGGTGTCCACCACTGTGGCTGATTTATATTTTTCGTTTGCAGTAAGCGGAGCAAAGTCGTTCATAAGCTCGACTATACCACGCTTTATGCTTTGCCACCTCTCTTTTACCGTGGAATCGGCCACTGTCCTTACCCAATCGCGTTCATGTGTCTTTCTGATTAGCTCATCCTGGTCAATTCTTTCAAAGGTCCTGGCCCACCTGGTTCTTGTGGGCCTCTTCAGGAGCCGAAGTTCAAATTCGATACCGCAATGGTCAGTTTTCTCCAAAGGTGGGTCTATGTTTATCCCGCACACATCATGCTCACTCGTAGTAAAGGCCAGTTTAAGGAGAGATGGTTGATGACCCATGAGGAATCTGGTGGGTTGCAGCACGTGCCGCCACACTGCACAAATTTGGGACCAATCAAGGAGAGCTTCCTCAAAAGTGTTTGCGGCCCCATTTCTTTCTGGTCAATTTATTTTTAGAGCATTAAAGTCTTCCAAAATTAACACTTCAGGGGAATCACGCTTCACCCTTGTCAATAAGTTTAAAAGCTCACTTTCATCATCCGCAGTTGCTTCTGGGCTGCAATAGAGCTAATGTTCGTTTCCTGTTCCCTATACTCCGAGTACATGCAACGGCTTGGATGCTATCAACGCATAGCGAGTATGATAGCACCCATTGAACGTAATTGGACTGAATCATATAGAGAACTCCCCCGCCCTGGCACCCGTTCGGTCTATTTACCTGGTAGGTCAAGCGGTCAATAAGCAGTTGATATTTTATAGGTTCCTCTGAGGTTAGCCAAGTTTCAGACATTACGATGATGTCTGTCCTTTAGCATCGATCGTCAATCGTCCCCACTTGTTTCCAAGGCTGTAGGCGTTAGTATGCCATACCGTTAGATTACTCCCCTGCAGCTTCCCATTTTGAGAGTTTTCTAAGTTCGAGAACCCTTCGGGTGTATCTCCCGAGGGGTGAGGGCGTTTTTACTACATGTACATCGATATTTGGGTCTCTGGTTTGTGCGTTAGGCTTCTCACGGGTAGGAGTTACCCTCTGTTACTTACCCTTATGCATTTTGGGCTACAGTGATGACGAGAGAAATAATCTTTTACTATTGGTTGGGCCGGTTTCCCGCAGGAAATGTTTAGCTTTACTATTACAGCGCTAAGCATCCGCTGACTTTTTAACAATAGGAGACTCCTGTGGTAAATAGGTGTCCGGAACCGTTTGGTGCTTATCATTTTTCGGTTTTGCCAGTTCATTCATATTGACTGGGAACTGTTTTTGGTTCGGGGGGCTGCATGCAGTGTTCTTGCACTGCAGTTTTATAATCCTTGCAATACGCCTCGCAGTGCTAGTGCGATACGTTTTGGGGAATACATTTGGAGACTTCGTAGATATATCCGGCTCAACGATTGTGCTGTTATCGGACGCGATCCTGACTTTCTCTGTGGCAGCCAGCAGTAGGTCTCCCATGGTGGAGCGTGCAAACTCTATCTGCACCGGTCTAAGCCTAGCATTGTCATCATTCTCCTTCCATTTTCCCAACAGAAATATCCTTTTTATGTATGTTTCTTCAGGTATATCGGCGATCCGTAGTAGTGCGAAAAGATGTCCTCTGATGTGCTGGGTTCTGCTATTCATACTTTCACAAAGTGGCTCCGGTACTCCTTTTATCATTACATTCCTATTCCTTCCCAATGCTACCTCAGTGTTTCTTTCCAGTTTCTCCAGTGTTATGAATGCAGAAATAGCCCTATCTCGGAGGTGCCCTAGTTCCTGTGCATGCTGCACTAAACCAGTTTTCAACTTCATTATCGCTCTGTGCAAGTTTGGGTCTGGTTTTACGGGCCACTCCTCGTCTCACTTCGATCTATTCCCCTACCGTTCTGCTCTCGTTTAGTGGAGAAGGAACGAGGCATTGTGGTGAATTATTTGTGGCTTCCTTTGCGAATTACTGGTTATTTATATCGCCTTTGACGACAGGTGGGCGCTGGTTCACTTTCGGTGGAACGTAGTTCGGATTGAGATATAACTTACTCTTATTTAACCTTTCTGTCAGTACAAAAAAGAGTTAAGGCAGATCCAATTCATAAGTTGGTAATCCTTATATATTTATATGATCCTCTTCGTCAATTTACTGCACCTTCGGTGGTACCGCGACTTGCACGCATCGCATCGTATGCCTTTGTCAACTGCTTGCCCGCAAGCTATCAGATTGCAAAGGTGAATAATTTCCGGTGATCTCTGTGTGATCATTTGCAAGTTTCTGCTTTTTATTTGCACTGAAATGTAGCTCCTTTATTCTTAATTTAAATTTACATTGATGATAACCCAAATTGTAATTATTTCAGCTCACCGTGGCTTCCTTCTCAGCACTGCTAGCTGCAACTAAATTCCTTAATTGCGTTGCTTTGTCCTGTGTTCGTGGTGGGGTAGAACTTACATTGCGGACCGCAGCGTTGCTCTCTTTAGACCTATCTTTAGGTCTTTTCCTATATATGGTTTTGCAGGTACATTCTTTAGTAATTTGNTATGTGTATTTGTCTAGAGGCTTTCCAGTCCTTGGCACGCAAAGTACTACATCTTTGGTGTAATGGACGCTTACATTATTTCCTCTTCTAACTGGGTGCATCACGCTGATAGGTCTATCAGGGGTGACTGTTATACGCCCTATGAGTAAGATCCTCCATCCTTGAAGCTCGAGATAGTAGAAGATCTCTTATGTGTGTGTTTGGAAACCACTAAGAGAGGTCTTGGACCACGTGAGCTTTCCCCTTTACACAGGCCAGTTCTATGGCACTTGATGTATGGGGTGTTTTGAGGAAACCCTGCTAGCCTAAAGATGTTTTATACATGGCGATGCTCAGCTTCTCGCCTCGGCTTTGTCATGTTTATGATTAGCTCCGTCCAATTATGAAGGAGCAAATTCTTATTCCTTCCTAACGAAACTTCCATGCTTTTTTCAGCAACTTAAGTTTTCTCTCCAGCTGCTCAATCCGTTGTACAATTTCCCGGTAGTGAAGCTAAATCTCAGGTTTACCCACAGTCTTCTTAGCCTTTAAAGGCCTCAAGGTCTGTGGTTCAACCTCCATGTATCCATTTCCTACTTCTCTTATTGGTGTAATCTTATTTAGGGATGACGCAGAAGTAACCCCTTCCGGTTTCTCTTTGTTTTCCTTATTTGCGGAGCCACTGATGCCCTCAGAATTCTTCTGAGCTCTCGGATAGTGTTGCACAGTGGTTACCTACCCACTTAGAGGACTTGTGCTCCATGTGGAATTGATACACTTTTTCGCTCATTGAAGAGCATCGCTGGTGTTACCACACTTCACAGCCGACGCACTGGATCCCCTGGGCGACATACTCTCAACAATAATTGGCCCCACACTCGTTGGAACCTTTTTTGTGTCATTCCAAACTAAATATAAACGTCTAGATAAACAGTTCCTTAACTCTGTAGTAATAGACCCGAGGTGATACAAAATACGCCTTTACCAAACTCAAAAATAAATGCTGTAGGCCTGAGAAACACCAATGTGTACGCAGGAAAATTGCCAATTAAAAGGTTTGTGACCTTAGACAGATCATAAAGGATACTGGTAAAAGGAAAAGTCTTGCAAGAGTTATTGGAACGAAAATCTACTTATGTTTCACTAATTACAGACAAAAGTGTAAACGAGATAAAGCACAATATAAATTCAAACCGCGCGCGAACGTACCGCAGCTCAGGTCATTTTAATTCATTTCAGTTCTTACAGGATGAATTGTGGTTTCTGCCAATCGCGCGTCCAGTTCCTTGTGTTTTCCGCGGTTTTGTCAGCTTCCAACACTTCGAGTCAATGGCGGTTTCTGAAAGGCAGAATGTTGGTGTGCAGTATCACATCCCTTAAAATGTTTCGCAAAGTAAAGCCTAACGATTACCTTTCAACGTTTAACTTAGGGAAATACCACTACCCAGAATTTATCTAGCCTTCTCTTGAACGATTTGACACTAATACAGTTAACCACCTCTTCAATTAATTTGTTCCACACTGGTATTAGCCTGCTTGTGAAGAACCTAGCTCGTAGATTTATTCTACAATGACTTCTTTCCAATCTCAGTTGATACCTCCTCGTGCCCCTGTCAGGAACAAACGAGAATCCGTTTTCGAACTTTAGACCCGAGAGCCCCTTGACAATCTTAAATGTCTCTGTGAGGTTTCCCCGCAGGCGTCTGCGGGCCAGGGAAGACAGGTCCAGGTCCCTCAGTCGTTGAAGTTATCCATTACCTTTCTGGCCTGATACCATTCTAGTTACTGAAAGCTGTCCTTTCTCAAGACACCGTTCATTCTGTTTAAACAAAGCGTCCATGCCTGTACGTAATATTCTTAATGAAGACGCACTATAGTTTTGTACAGTGGTACAAAAACCTCAAACCTTCTGCGCTGAAGTAAGCTACAGCGCACAACCTGGAAAGTTTGTTTCCAGCTTCATTAGCCGCACGCTTGCACTGCAATGATGGCCTGAAGTCGTTTGTTATCATTACCCCTAGATCCTTTGCCTCAGAGACATGCTGCAAATACAGCACACTTCTCGTGTCGTCATTGGCTCTTGTGGTCAAGAGCTGACACTTACCTAAATTCATTGGTAGATCCCTTTTATTCACCACCTCCAAACAGCATCTAGATCTTGTTCCAATCCTTCCCCAGCTAACTTCACATCATCAGCAAACATGTAGCAAGGATTTTGGAGATCCTTCGCAAGATCGTTAATGAAGATCAAAAATAATAAGGGACCCAAGATCGATCCCTGTGGGACGCCACTCGATATTCCCTCAGGTTCGATTGTATAATTTCCAACTCTCATTTTGAATGTCTGACAGTTGAGAAATCGTCTTATCCATTCACTTGTCTTANTTGTCTTACCTAGAATCCCCTTTCTCCGCAATTTTAGATCCAGAAGCGGGTGAATGACAGAGTCGAAAGCTTTGCTGAAATCTAGGTAGCAAATCTCCACCTGGTTACTTGCGTATATTCTTCTTGTAACTTCGTCTAGAAATGTCAGCAGGTTGGTGAGTCACGATCGTTTCTCAGCAAATCCATGCTGGGCTTGAAGCAGGAGCCTATGCGCCATCAGATAAGAACATTTATGTTTCCTGACTACCCGCTCGAGACGCTTGCAGAAGACCGAGGTCAAACCTACCGGCCAATGGTTGCCAGCTTGGTGTATAGGGCCTAGCTTGTGGATGGCCACTACGATTGCAGTTTTTCAGTCCTCCGGGAGCCCGCAAGTACCAATGGACTCCTTAAATAACTTGGTCACCGGTCCCCTTAATGCATTTGCTAGAGGCTGAATCACGGCGGGATGCAATCCATCCGGTCCTGCTGCTTTATGCCTATTTAAGGCGTTAATCTCTCGGACCACGTCGATTTCACTGAGGTTGAACTCCGTGAAATGCTCCTTTGTTCTAGCTGGTCCTTGGTCCACAGTTTGTTCTGCCGTTTGTGTTCCATAAATTCCCTTGAAAAATGTAAGGAGTGCGTTTGCCTTTTCCTGGACAGTGGTGGCCATTACGCCTTCCGTTACCTTCAGTGTTCATACTCCCTCCTTAGTGTTCTTGTTTGCCCGCACGTATGCATAAAACATTTTCGGGTTACGCCTTACGTTTTGCGCTAATTTTTTCTCAGGCTCATACTTCGCCTCCATTTGAAGGGATTGCGCTCTGTTGCGTGCCCTCTTGTAGATCGATCACGCATTGGCAGTCCCGTACGCCCTAAAACGGGCCCAGCATCTCCTCCGGACTACTAGTGCCCGATCTAGCTGTGGCTTCCACCAAGCTGGTCGTTGCCTATTGTTCCTAGGTCTGAATGGTGCAAACCTATTGGTTAGTCTAAACAGCCCTGCCTTAATGACAAACCATCGCTTGTCCAATTTGGCTCACGAGCTAGTGGTACCCAATCTACGTGCTCCGCGGCCTCTTGTATGACAGCAACGTTTATACGACTATGGAACCGTTTGAGCGTCAACAAATTCGCACTTGAGTGACGCGTATCCGAAACCGATACGTATTCCGAAATAAAATACGATTGATCTGTAATGTTCTACGGTACTGAATAATAAAAATCATTACAAAATGTACAACAAAGCAAACCTCAAATATGCGGCCAAAAGCACTCAAGCAATCCGGAACCAAATAGGATGTGCAAAAAGAGCCAACAGGTCGATCACGTTCTCTATCCACGCCAAACTGAAAAGTGGCGGGTATTGAGTCAACAGACAAACATTTGTGTGGGTGTTTGTGAGTAAGAATAAGTCAATAAACAAGCAACGCAAGAACAGAGTTACGTCATATGTAATCATTGTAGGATGGGAAGAATTTTCAAAAAATCAACGTGAAATACACCGNCCGACCACCAAAATCCTTCCTGCTCTCTTCGGAGTCAAAGGGTTGGCTCAGGTCACTGATTCTTGCCTACCTGTCTACCTACCTAGTTCCTGCTGTCATAGCTCCTGACTACGAACTGTTCAACCTTCGAGACAATCGTTGATGGCAAAAGGTCACTCGGAGTTAGCGCCAGTCCTTGCAGGTCAACACTGGTGACGCGTACAAGCGGTCGGTTGTTAAGTAATCTTTCCACCTCTACCAGGAATGTACTTAAATTTTCGTCGTCCGGAGCCTGTTGTTTACATAATGCTCTCAATATTCTCCGTAACGACCGAATAAGCCGTTCCCAAACTCCCCCGCGGTGACTTCTGTAGCGTGGGTTGAAGTGTCACTGGGTGCCAGATGGCGACAGCCGGTTTTTCAGGGCGCATTTGTCTAGCCGCGTCAAACTAAAGTGGCCCGAAGTAGTTCACTCCAATTTCGACGAAGGGCCACTAACCTAGTTGTACTCAGGAACCTGGTAACAAGGCCATCAGTTTTTTGCTGAAGGTAGCATTCTAGCGACGACAAAAGAAACAGTTACCTACAATGCGCTTCACCGTAGGTCTTCCCTTCACTATCCAAAACCGACGGCGAATTGTATTGAGTAGGTGGTTTGCCCGGCATGACCTTCTTACCTTTGAATGTGTGTGATGAGTGTGTACGTGATGTAATGATTGTTGGGCAAGATAATAAGGCGTTTAGCATCGAAATCCAATTCATAGTTTGTCAATCTACCACCTACTGCCAGCAAACCATCTACCAATAGTGGACGTAATGCACGTCTGTCGGAGTCACAATTCCCCTTGATCAACTTCTGAATCTCCACCGAGAAGGTTTGTAATTAAACCATATAAACAAAATCAGTCTCTGCTGTTTTGAATTTGGTTGGAACCATCGGTTCAATATCCAAGGTGTAGTTAGGCCGGAGTTCTCTCAGATTAGCGAGTTGTTGCTTGAACCTGGTCCACCGGACAACCGCCCTCAACATCCTCGTCAATCGTGAAAATCGATGCAGTTTCTGCAGTAGGATGTTGGTTGAAGCAGCGACTAACTAAACGGTCGTCTTGGTCTCCAGTAACTCTTTTGCGACAGGTGGAATCTGAGTGTCGGTCTGGTTCGTCAAGAAAGCTGGTCCATTTAACCATGATTTTATTTTTTCCAAGTTCAGCGCACCCCGGGAGCAGTAGTCGGCTGGATTGTCACAGGAGTTTATGTACTGCCAGTGACACACCTCCGTATCTTCGAGAATTATAGTCAACCGGTTGGCAATAAATGTCCTGAAGCGCGTCCGTACGTTGTTAATATAATGAAGAACTATAGCGGAACCAGTCCAGTAAGTTACGGTTCATTCGAAAAGACCTTTTCAGCAGCTTTGCCACTGTCACGGCTAACACTGCTGCAGCTGGTTTTAGTCTGGGTTTTGAGACTACCTTTAGGGGGGCGACCCTGGCCTTCACGAATAGAATACCGCTATGCCTCCTTCCACCTGGCCGAGACGAGCAACTGTAGGCCACTACCCCGTATCCAACCTCCGATACGTCCGCAAAAGCGTGTACGTCACTTGCCTTTTCCCGGCGTATTCCTGGTATGGGATGGGAGTCGTATATAGCTCATCTTGAACAGGCTCATCCACCAGTCTTTCCGGGTCTTGTAATTCGCTTCGTGTAGGGTCTCGTCCCACGTTACCTTTTTTCTACACAGGTCCTGGAGCAAAATATTGCCCGGAAGCAGCCACGGTGCGACGAACCCCGTTGGGTCGTAAGGCTGACCGATTAATTCACTCGATGTAGTTCATTTTTGAATGGTTGTTTTGTTGATTAAGCCCCAATTGGCGAAGTGTATTCGCCATGATAAGCGCCATATGCAAACCATTATCCAGTAGAGCGTATCGGATTATCTCTTTCCATCCGGCTGTTATTTTGAGCGGTAATAATCCCTGGCTTACACCATCGGTCCGAAGTCTTGTTGCTCCTCAGTGACCCTCACCGACGAGTTCATGCTTTGAGCTTAGGGTTCTCTTGACGACGTGAAGTAACTTGTAATTTCTACCTCCGAAACCACCGACGTCACAAATGGTCTTACAATAACAATGGTATATTTACAGGTGAAAGCCGTGAGGCATGCTTTGGTGTATGATCGTTATCTACAATAATTGGTGAAACATTCGGGTCAACAAAGTTCGGGGGGTTAAAAGCACAACGGAGCGCAATCGTGTTTATGCGTGATAAACAAAACGGTCCACAAAACGGTCAATAGACACTTGGTTTATTTGTGGATCGATAAAAGAGAAACTGAGCAAGGTAACACATTTTGCCAGTTTGTAGCTCTGCAGATAAGTAGGTATGGAGAAAAAAGTCACAGAGGGAAAATTGGAATAATTGAAAATGCATATACATGTCAATGAATTGGATTCTTCAGTAATCATTTCCATTCAGGACGAGCAATGATTATCGCACGTGGTAAAGAATGTCAAACATTGGTCGCGTGGAGGTAGACAGAGACAAAGCCTGAGTGGAAGGAATTTTTGAAAGCTTTGTGTGTATATGTTCGTGGAGATTTGTGTTTGCAAAATACATATATATAAACTCATGCAATTGCAACTAGCTTGAGAGTGATATTACGGTTTCGACGAGGGTGATGCGTCCAGGGCGGGGGAGTGGTTTCAAACCTTGTCATCGATCCAACACAAGAGGCTTCCTGTCGAATATATGAAACACAAACTGTTTTTCGTTTCTTGTCCCATCTTTCCTGAGTGTTTAACACCAAACACTGAAACAAGATGAAACCGGGTAATTTTTTGCACAAATCAAACATCACTGTGTTCTTAGTTCGGTTATATTCTTGATCAAATTTACTTTATATTGCAGTAGAGGTTGACGCTTCCTCAACGATTGTATAAGCTGGACGTTTCTATTACTTCTGCTCCGCAAGTTGCCCAAAGCGACAGCTGGCCACCCTAGTCACTGCAGATATCAATTCTATCAGATCGCTATAATTCGGCTCACTGTCGTTTTGAGAAATCCGATCCACGGGATCCACCCACTTGTATTGCAGAGAATACGTTAACTCTAAATGTTTATTCCAACATGCTAAAAGAATTAAGATCAACCATCTATTTGTTCCGGGGCGATCATGCAGCTTTCCATTCCAATAGCTAGACAAGACAGTACATCAGCGTCCAGGTTACTCCTGCTGAGGCCCTCGAATAACCCATCTCGAAGTGAGTGCACTACTTCGTGGGAGCGCCCAAATAGATCTTTGAGAATCGTGCATGCCCTATGGTACTCAACCGTGGGTGGCAAGATAATACAATTTTCAACTGCGCTTCTAGCCTTCCCCTTACGGTAGTGAAGCTAATAGACCAAGCGTTGCCCATTGTCATTGGTCTTGGGGGCAAAGTATATTTCAAATTGCCGAATAAACCTCAAATACATTGTGGGACGCCCATTGAAAGGTGGAAACTCTACGTTAGGGAGGTTTAGACCGACAGTAATCCGGCACGATGTGGACGTCGTTGTCTTATTTTCTCCTATCAGCTCCCGAACCCGGCTGTCCCGGGAACAAATGGCCCACTCGCCTGCTGAGTGTCCCCTTCTAAATGTTTTTCAATAAATTGCATCACTCTATCCTTTACCTCCTCACTCACTATAGAACGGACAGACAACTTATTTTCCATTTTTTCTGCGAGCGTTGCAGTTTTTAATTTTTTTCGTACTACTATTAATAAAACACAGAGAAGCAAACAAGCTCGTTTTCGGTGAGCCGCTACTCCGTGTTTTCTCACAATGTGTAAGGAAGATGTACTGCTAGTAGTTTGCTTCTGTGCTTTTCTTGGAGTTCTTTATTCTGCTGCTCCATTTTCTCCTCAAAAATAACGCTCTACCAATTCAGTTAACGACACACTGAACTTGGACTTATCGCTTAGCTGACTGAACCCACTAACCCTGGAGCAATGAAAAGAAAAACTATACAAAGGGACGTTCTGAAATTTTCCAATGTTGCGGCCGGATCCCTGTTATTCGTCATCAACGTCCTTCTTCGTAATATTCATTCTCCGACTGACGGGTATATCAGAGTATTGTAACGACCAGGACGCGTTTGTCCAGGTTTGAGCCAAACGAATTGACCTCGTCTAATCGTCAAATCAAATAACTCTTCGCTCGTTCTGGATAGTGATAATCAAACCTCAGAGCAACGCGTAGCCCAAATTATCAGGAGCCAAGTCAATCCAAAAATAATCTATGGTGCTATGTTGGAATTAATCAAAAATACATAAGGCAGTCATGCCTCTGATAGTGAGTCTGATTCACCATCCAGCCAAAACGGCACAAATAATCACAGAAAATATCTGTGGTAATAAAAAGTAAATAGGAACAAATAGGAATAGGATGTGAATTACTTTTCAGATAATTCTGGACTAATAGGAAACTTCTGCACGCTTCAACAAATCAAGCGAACTAATTTTGAGCGTTAGAGTCAACATAACCGAAAGGAACTGTTAATCCAATAAAGACGGTTCAGTTGAAACTGAGGTTGTAATGAAACAAGAAACAGTACTCAGTCCCATTTATATATAAACACAAAGCACTTAAAACGCATGTCCAATAAATATGCTTTGCCGTAATAAAGGTGAAATACAAGGTTTAGAATAGTAACTTCACCGACATGAGAACCACTGTCAGAAAGAATGCACGATAAAATAGCGAGGAGAGGTAAGGAAATGAAAGGTAATTAAGAGGAATTTTCAGTCCTTTTGAATGTTACACCTCACCCTTAGTTATCAACAAAAATTCTGTCCTACGGCCTCACTGACCGTCTTGTTCCTTGACCAAGCTCTTACATATCGAATACGTTATAGACCGTTCTGAGTACCGATCATAATCCTTAGCCCTGGATACGGTGAAAAGCAATAAGGCTTTTGTTCTGAACGGGTCAAAAGACTAATAACGCGTGACTAACGGTTTATACAGCGAAGCCTGCAGTGAAAGATTTACATGTGCAACGAGATAGTGTCACTCACCGAGACAAGTGACAAGTCCGCAGTTGAGCGTAAACAGGTAATTGCACCTGGTGAAACAAAAGCTTTTTCCAAAAGAACAGGACTCATAGGTAACAGACGGAAGTGTCGCATTACTACGGTACTGTTATTTCTGGATATATTTCAGATGAATTACATTCAAGTATGAGTGCTGAAAATATCACCGGGCGATGGTGGCCCGAGGGTAACGTCACCAAATGGTCACCTCGGGGATGTGTTCGCTCCCCACCACCACCGCCTGACTTCCCCATCGTATATTTTGAATGCTAGTTCTTTGATTGGCCTCTTCTCCCTTCCTGAAAATTGTATCTTTGTATATTCAATAAAAGGAAAAAAATAGAAAAAGTAGATTCGAATGGTTTTCGCCATTATTACGGAATACTGGTGCTTTATTCAAGCTTCAGTGGATTTGGTGATTGTACATAGACCATGAACTCAGTTCAGTTCAGCTCAGTCCAGTTCAGTTCAGTTCAGTTCAGTTCAGTTCAGTTGCACAGGACGAATATGGCTCTTGCCAATCGAGCGTCAAGTTCGTTGTGTTGTCGGCGGATGGGATCAGCTTCCAACACTGCGTACGGTGATTGAGTATTTGTGATCCTCACACTTCAACCCCGTGTCCGGAAGTTGTCTTCTTACGGGCATTGAGTATTTTGATCCTCACACTTCAACCCCGTGTCCAGAACGTTGTCTCCTTGGGGGTATGCTGAAAGGGAGAAAAACAAGCAAGGAAATCTCCTCGCCTCATTGGTTCGAGACCTCAAGTACACTTGCGCTAGTATACAGCTTACGTGTGACAAGATAATCAGGTTTTCAGAATAATTTCAACACTCAAACTCACGTTTATATCATTTCACATCTTTTGGCTAAGTGGAATTTACTTTTAATGTCACCAGTCTAAGTACTAACTTTGGGGAACGTTTCTGACCAACATACGTCCAGTGCCACCTTGAAGGTGTTAACATTGGCGCAGTTGACCACTTCTGCAGGTAATTGTTCCACATAGGTATGACCCTGTGTGCGATGAAGTTGGACCGTACTTCT
>UZAN01047849.1:8599-25430 GCA_900618425.1 Echinostoma caproni | reverse complement strand
TGTGTGCGAGAGAGAGAGAGAGAGAGAGAGAGAGAGAGAGAGAGTAACGAAGTCGAGTAAATACAAGAGAGCCACTGTTTACTCAGTCATAATATACATAACGTGTCAGGGGTGCTGAATGTTCGCCAAACAGGTCGTAGTACATTTTTCACCTAGTTGCAAATATAGTTCAAAAACAATTGAAAGGACTAAGTTCGAGGAAAGTCAAGAGTTTTCATGTTTGTATCGTCAGCAGTTTGTAAGTACTTTTTAATAATTGAGCTGTTCTTAAGCATTGAGGTAAAACCGGTTTAAATCAGTTACGCCGAAGGATCCCGTTGCAGATCAGGTTCTCGTTAACATGACATATTTAGACTTAGCTATGCCCAATTTTGCTTAGGCTTACTCAGTGAATGCTTCGTTTCCCGGTTGCAGCAGTTAAGCGTTATGTTAGATGTTTAATCTTCACTTTGATCCCCATATGGTTCACAGGGTTATCTACCCTCCCTCCACAACCGAGTAAGGCAGTGTATATGACGGCATTAAGGGCGCCAAAACTCATCAAATATCACGTCCCAGAAGAATACACAGAAAGCAGTCGAACTGATACACAGTTCCGATGAACAAACAAGCGCCACACTCAACCCACAGACGATCGAAAGGGGTGAAAGGCAAACAGGCTTTTGGATACGGGACGCAGTTCACTCAACGGATAATTGGAACGGAAGACGTTTTTTCACAAAACTGAGTTTTTTTCAAAATGAACTTGAAAAGACAATAGAACACAGCACTAAGCAAACACAAAGCCGAGTTTCAGCCTGTTGGTTAAAATGCTATTTTCCACCACGAAAAGTCAGTCTGTCACTAACAGCAATATTATGAACGACCAAATCACCTCGGTAAAAACTGGTTAAGTGGCTAGCCACGATTATGAAAGCGATTGCTACCAAGCTGATGCGGCATAGTCCTAAAGGCAGCTTCGACTTTGATGAACTTACTGACACCTTAAACATATCAGGTCGGCACCTACAAAGCATGGATGTCACATCGCTTTTGACAAACGTTCCGCTTCTTGAAACAACTGATTATTTCCGTGATTACATATGCAAGCAAAGCAATATATATTTCACACTTTTCTGAGGACAGACAGGAAATTAAAATAACTCCTTCTGCAATCCACCGAAAATGTTCGTTGCAATTTTCAAAGGAAGCATTATGGTCAAATTGATGGTATTGTAACGGAGAGTCCACTAAGCCCCATTCTCGCTGATATCTTTGTGGTTGGCCTAGAGAACCGGGATGAAGCCATTAGAAATTCTCAGCTTTACAAAAGATACGTTGTCATTGGCAAGCGAAGAGGAGATGCGATTCGCCTGTTCCAGCGACTGATAAACGCTCGTCCGAATATCAAATCGTCCATTGTGCACGAGTCAGACAACAAATCTCATTTTTGAACTCGATGGCAATCACACTCCCAGATAGGGGTTTCAGATCTGTGGATCGATACTTACGCTTAACGAGTGTTGTACCTTTGAGTTACAAACGTGGACTGGTTGGAACAATATATGACTGAGCTAGAAAGCTTTGCAACATGGGCAACGGGTTTGTTGAAATATGCCAGCTCGATAAGGTGTTTGAGTGAAGTGGTTACCCAGAAGTGTTTATTAATAGACACAGACACGACCAATTAGCCACCGCTCCTAAATGTGATATCTTCCTGTACTTATCATTCAGATGTGACGACGTCAATGAGATCTTCGCAAGCCATCCCAAATCGAGAGTTAAACAGACCTGTAGCGCTGGTGAATTGGCCCCGCCCTACATGTGCTGAGGGACGACGGTCCTCGCCTCCCTCTTTCGTTCAAACAGTCAGTACAAAAAATACGAGAAAATATACGATGAAACGAATTAAACAAACTGGTATTCTTGTTCCTTCGTTCACTGTAATTGTTAGTTTCCATGTTTTCCGTTTTGTACCACAATCTCAAATATATACATATAACCAATTCAAAGCAAATCACATTTCCTGTTCTTCTTCACGTGTGGTTGCTCGGGCACCTACCTAGGGCGAACTGAACGACAATTTACAGAGAAAGTGAGTGAGTCCTACAGTGGATGGGCACAAGTCAAACAATGACAATCAACTTGTCAAAGGTCACCAGTCAGACAGTTCTCGTGCTCTTCCATCGTGCGTCACCTGCTTGAAACGAGGCAGCGTTTAGACGCAACAACTGCGTTGACCGTGATTCTCTCTCACGCCTACTGCGGTTTACCGAAACGATAGAGATACAACGATGCGAGCTCAATCTGAATAAACAGAAATACTGATTTAGCCGTGGTAGGACCATGAACTGAACCGGTAAATAGATTTGTGTTGCATTATATGCAGCAGAGGAGATAAAGTAAAATGTATTTAAATATAAATTGTGCAAAGTTACTGTGCTGTTATCTTTTCGAATAACTTGTAGCTGGTTAATAAATAACCTATCTAAATTATCCTCCCTTATATTAACAAGTATTACTTAGTTCAGGGGAACAACGAATTCAACCACATCGTGAATTTCAACCTTGTTAACTGTTAAACACTGCTACGGCATTAACGCGTCTATCAAATACAGTTTGCCACTTAAACAGGCTTCTGAACGATACTGTAATACTGTTTACTCTTAAATGTTAAAAACCAGGCTAGATCTTCGCATCAGATAAAAGCTCTCTTTCACTAAGGGAGCAGAAGGCAAGTATTGTCTACCAAATAATTGACGAAAAGAAAGTCCTCGTGAGCGATACTTTTGGGCAAAATCAAGTAAAAACTCAAGCACCTGAAAATTAGGCTCATCCTAGCGCATGTGATTATTGCATAAAAATAAAAATAGGAGATGCGCTTACTTNCGCTTACTTACCTACGTAAAATTCGGGAATAGAGAGATGTTTGCGTCGTAGCATCATTTCTCGGCGCTCTAAACGTTCCCTCAGTTTATCACGATATCGTGGATCCAGGTTGTGTGGTAACAGTTCTGGATACAAGCGACTTGTATGAGGCGAAAAAAAACAAATCACATACAAATAGGATAAACTGAACGTGAATAATGAAGAGCGACCACAGAAACAGAAGCAATAAAGTAAGTGTGCCAGACAGATATGCGTCTTCAAATATGGGTTGCAAAAACACTTATCGGAAAAAATGGCGGGGGGGAACGATAGTATTGCATTTTGTGCGGAAATGTGCGAAAAAATTGCACTATGAAGCGGAACAAACGCGACCAGATTGCCGACAGATATGAGACTTCTCATGAGCAGAGACCGAATGAAAACGATCCAGTTGCTAACTGACCACAGTTGTTCGAAACGCAAATAGGTATAATTTGAAACCCTTTTTGTAGTCCGACTCACTCTTTAGATAGCATAAGGCAGCGTCAAGGAAGAGTATGAAGTTTCGTGGCAGTTTACCACAAAAGACGAACCCAGTGTTACCTCATTATATACTTCAAGGTGCTAGTGTGTTAGTTAACGGTTGTCAGTGGCTCCCTAAGACTCAATTAACCATTCCATCGATGTGGATATAACCCACTGATCGTTATAACCCCCGAAGTTGGGCGAATTTGCTGTATAGCCGATGGATCAGTTAGGAGTGGCTGTGTATGCCGTAAATTACCTCGTCGAGAAGCTTAGATCTAGCTGGCTCTCAATTCGGTTTAGTTGGCCCATTCAGCAGTCTATCGGGGTTAACGATGCACAACAAACCCCTGAAATACGTTTCAAGGAACAAGACAGTCTATTGGCTACTCCCATTAGGTACTAGTTGTTATAATATATAAGCAAGTATTAGGAGTGACGGGGGGCTTAGCGACAAGATATAATGCTGTCAATTATATCAATCAGCTCACCATGTTTATGGTGTGCGAAGTAACACTCTAATGGGTGGACTACAGTTACAGAATCAGACGCTAGTGTAATTCTGTGTGCGGTTATCAATCCATTATCAAGGAACTAACCGTCCCAGTGACTTCGGATTAGTTGCAAGAGCTTAGATTCGATGTTGTCCATAAATTTGTCTGGCATGAACACGACATATTTTCTGCATCTGCTCACACTTGGACACCTATTACGTAAAAAATATCTCTTTCCTCTTCACATCCTTCCCGTGGATCCAGTATCGTGCAATGAGAACTATATGATGGACCAAGTCACCGATATCTTGTGATACGGCATATTTGTAAACTTACTGTAGTTCAGGTCAGACACCAAACCTGAGTGCCTCCTTCATAAGTACATCACATACATATTTAACAGTGATATATATATATATATATGTATGTATAAACAGTTCAGAACATCGAAGAGAGTTCAATCGCCGAGTTATATCTAATTCCTTCACTGATAAACCTGTTGATGTCTGTTCACCGTCCGCAACAAAGCTTTCATAGGGACTTGGTGATTCAGCTTAAGCACTTCTCCTCTGGAGGAATGAGGTAACAAGGGCTGAAAAAGGCTGTGGTTAAGTGATGAAGGTCATTTTTACACCGAACCGGAGGTCGTTTTAAAATGTCATAGTCAATCAGTTCCGTAATCTGTCCTTCATCAATTCCGATCGAATAATACAGACCTCTTAGGATAAAAAGATATGCTGTAGAAATCCTATCTGGGCACGCTTGTGGGGCAACAAAGTGATTATCAATCATCACATTGAAAATGCCGACTGATTCTTCTGATAACTTGATCTATATTGTATGCTGTTGCAACACGATCCATCAACAATGGAAAGCAGAACTCGAAAAATTATCTTGATAATTATGTTGAGACCAAATTGCAACCCATGCGACAGCTGCACAGGTTAAGTGAAATTATGCGCGCACACCTTTGACAGCTCTGCCTGAAACTAGGAATAATTAGAGGCAAAGTAGTGGCTTCGGCGCGAAATACGTAATCCTGTGTGTATTAAGCGTCTACCTCGTTCCAGCCCATTTCGCGAAGCAAATGGAATACTGTACCGGCTACCACCTTGGCTGAGACAAACTTGCACATCTATACGCACGTCAACGAAACGAGATAGAAAATTTGGAAGGACTGTTATTACGTGAGTTGTGGTCGAAACAGTTTCTGTCCCGTGTGATGAGGTAAGTTATTTATATTAATTCTGTCATCACTCCTAATTGAATTTTATTACATCAATACAGATCGGGTAAAATGAAAAAACACATTAAGCAAACGGTGAATGATGGAACCAAGTAATAGAATAATAATAATAATAATAGAACCAAGAATAAAAAACGCAAGAACGGTGTTATTTACGACAATATTATGAGTGACGGTGGTCAGGTGATGCAGGTCATCATTACATCGCCTCGGAGGTGGTCAGTTCGAATCCTAATCAGTTACCAAACTTTCCGATATTGTTATACCGAACGGGCTGAGTAAGTGCTCGACTTGAATAGATCACGTTAGCTGGAGCCGGAAACTCGGTCATAAGGGTCGCGTTATGTTCCCTGGATGGACATTTCAGGATACGTGTAATTTATGGCTAGCGACTCTGCGCGATACGACTGAGGGTCTTACAAAAAGGCACTCGTGAGTCTACTTGATTTCGTAGGAACCTTAGTCAAACTAAATTCTATATTTTCACATTTGCACTGCTTTCAACATGCTAACTTTCCCTCTATTCCTTTAACCAAACGGGTAACCAAAAGACAGCAACTAAAACCATAGCACGAAAGCGAATGATTATTAGCTGTCAGTTCCTGACAATTACTTATCAATTTGCCCGCGATTAATAATCAACGCCATTGTTGATCATTGCCGTCCAAGGTCAACGTTTTCCTGAAAAAATTAACCACGAAATTGGACACCACCCGCGCAAAAAGTTGCCACTTGGTTGGTTTCCATCTTTCTGTTAAGCTACTAAACCAATGTGCAACGCTTTGAAGGTGCAAAACTGCACAGAAAATATGAAAACGCACCAGGAAAAACTGGCAATTTATCTGGGTTTTCAGTAAACATCAAAGTATTATTCGCATATCCAGAAAGTTTGTCAGTTCCCCAAAAGGTTCAACATAACGCGTAAGGTCCTATAAACAAAAACATCGAACAGGAAGGCATAAGCAGAACGGGGGTGAAAAACCACTGGATGCATCAACTCTGTTGCAATAAAGTCTACTTCATGAAGCGTGGACCATTCATTCAACTCGGGCTGAAACGTAAATAGTTATCAGATCTACCATTTCTAAATGACTGGTCAGTGTCAGGAAAAGGTTGGAATGGAACGCTGATTAGGTTATTGCTTTTGTGTCCACCAATAACGTGTAAATCCGTAAGCCCATCGATTTGCAACGACCTGTAGTTACTAGCAATTTGCGCAAAAAGCTAAGAGCACTTTTGTCAACTCCGAACCCAATAGCAATTATCCGATTAAGAAAATAAAAACAATCCATTCCATAGAACACCGCCGGAAAGGATGGAGAGGAATTGGTCAAAGAAACGCTAGTGGCTAGGACAAGAGCACACTGTGACAGACAAATGGAGTCTTCTGAACAACCATATGCAAGATTCCGAGTCAACAGCGAAATACCACAGTTTGACAACAGCATCTCAACCCGTCATTCAGGACAATTAGATCAACACAGCGAGGTCCGAAAGAACAAAGCCAAGAGTTGTCAGCAGATGGCCAAAATTGAGCGGTAATGCTCAGTTAATTAGAATGTGGTCTTTGTCTAGGGCAATGTATGGAAACAGGATGATAAATACGGCTGTTTGATTTACACGACCAACTTCTTCGGTGATCCCCAATGAGTGTGTGCCTCACCGGCTTACATTCTCAGTACAACTCGACCTGCTAGATTTAGCTCACCTCTCACTGCTTAATTCTATAGTAGACAGTGAGAAGAGATAAAGAGTAGACGGATAATTCACATGCATCAGGGTTACTCAGATAATGAGTAGATGCACCGATCAAATACTACTTTGGCTCAACACGCAACTTGAAAACGCCGGAAGTAGTTTGTGACTCTGGAAGGCGGAAAGACGCGTACTAACGCTCAGAGGGGCATCACTATCTACCGTCATCTGAGCGGTTCGACGTAGACGCTGGTTAACAATGAATTACTGAAGCAAGAATTGTGCAAAAAACAACTTTGACCGATGATGCCAACGGTGCTCATAAGATGCTTACTTCATTTCAGCCTTCGGCACCGGGCGATTTAAGTCCCCAAACTTTTCACGGGCGGCAGGTATGAATCTGTTCCGATAAGTATCCAACGCAGCTGGATCAATTTTGGGCACATATTCTTTGAGGAATTCTGGTGGCATTCTTTTGAATGAACCCCCTCGATTTGGTTGTACTACAAACGGAATTTTGTTATGCGTAAAAAAATGCAGGTACCTGAACCGACCAAGGAGCATAAATAAGTGCTTCTGAGGCAACTTCTAGTCAGCATGAGATCGAATAGAGGCCTCAGAAAGGAAACTGAAAATGAATTTCAGAAAAAACGGTCAATGTGTGTTCACGAAGCTTAAGAATGTTTTTTGACAAACGAAATAGCATCCCATTCATTCACTTGAAACGCAATTTACCTGAGGAAATATGGGACATGTCGGAATAAATGTCAAATTAGGAGATAAATTTTAATAAGGAAAAAATGGAATGGATTACTCGGTTACCCAGACTATGATTACATGGCGCATAATGATAACTCATGCCACGGACAACATAGAGAACCAGTACCGAGAAACACAGGCTTGTTCAAAACAAACTCATCTAGTTGTTTTTTTTTGCTTCTGCTCCAATGTACTTATTTGCCTAAGAACTTATGAGTTAGTGGGAAAAACAAGATTGATGCTTTAAGAGATTACAACACTGCATTCACAGATTCGTTGGAAAGTGTTGGTGCTATGGTAACCTTTACCCGATAATTAGTATTCTCTTCAAAAACAATCTCGAATGTTTATATCAAGTAAAAGTAGAGTAAATCTGTTGGGCACTAATCACCCTTATGTGAACATTTGTGGGAAAGGATGGTTGGAAGGTTGGGCATACGGGCTATGCACCACACCCATCGAATTGGATTATGAAAAACCGTGACGTGTTCCACATGCAATTCATTTCTTCGAAGCCAATAAAGCCGTGGGCAATACTTTTGAGCACAGACAAATATGAACAATTGTGTGTCTGTATTTATGTATGTGTGACGGCTCAAGTGCGTCGAAAACACATGCACAAAATCATCGAATGTGTTGGTCGAGCGATACCTGTGATAGGCTTCAGTTTGGGAATAAGCCGCCTTGCACTTAAGCCGCTCAATATCAAGCATAAGGCATTTGGTGGAGCTTTGTGTGATTCATGACTTTAAGGGCTGTATAATAGGTCATCCATACCCCCCCACACACACACACACTTCAACAGAACGCAGCGAGTGACTAAACAGCTTACTGCTTTTATCGCATAATCAATAACATCGAATGAAAGAAACACACGTGAGCGACCGCGCAAATTGAATGAAGAACGAAACTCGCACAAAATATATGTTCTTTATTATTGAGTATTGTATCACAGTTAAGAGCGATTGAAAAGCACGTGTGTGTTTGTAATCAACTCTCCAATGGAGAGGACTGCACCTCGTTCACATTGTTGGCACTTGAATCACGATTGTTTATTGGTGACGAACTTCCCTGAATCCCGTTTGCATGGTCCGTCGAAACAACAGAGCGATGGAAACACGTGTGAAGTGTTGCGCAAATAAACTTTCTCAGACGCTGTATGGTAACGCCCCAATCCCCTGGAGTCATCTTTGTTTCAGCCTGATTGCTCAGTAACCGATTTAACAGACCATCCAATAGAATGGGTACAAGAAGTTGACCGAATGCTTCCGATAGAGAGGCTGCTTCTGCCCGCCAATTGACTGTTTGCTGATCAACTGAGGCCCGATAGACGGAAACGATATGCGACGCAGCTGACTGAAGTCCGGTGGTGATAACACATACCAATCTAGAAAGGTGCAACAAAAAGAAAAGGAGCCCAATAACTTGATGACATTGGATGAACATTCAGAAATGAATTTGAACGAAACGATTGAGTTTAAGACCCAAGTGTACAGTTGTTGTCATCGTTGTACGTAGTGGTGGTGATGGTGGCCGTGTAGACAGCTTCATTTTCGTCCGGTTCGATATTTTTGTCTCATTGGGTCGTATTTAGTTCGGGACGTCAAGCCCCAGGGATTAGGCTGACAGTTACCATAAATGAACGGCATATTTGTCACTATAGCGCTTTCCCGCATCGTTCTTCGCCGAACAATAGTAACAAAAAGACGCTCACAACACCTTTGGAAAGACAAAACAGTCAACAATGCGGTCACCACACACCTTTTACTGCACAATGACAGTTTGTATGAGATGCAAAATACATAAGAAGTTGAACACATGTCTTCCTCAGTTAAAAACTGGGGTCTCCAAAAAACATTAATGAGACCGGAGTATGCATATAAGACGAAAACAGTTTAGTTTATGGTTTAGCATACGTTGGCATTAACCGGTACGCACAGTTTCACATAAACTGAATAATAATGAGAAGGTAGTTAATCAATTACAAAAAGATTATGAGAAATAGAATGCGAACCACACAAACCCTTAACATGGTCGCGATTGATCAACCAAAATTATTTTCTAGTCCATGCTCAAGAGTTGACAACACGGAAGGCCCAATAAATTATGTGGACATCTTCGGCATAACAAGTATGAAAATTACTTGATCGACTGTGGTAACATGTCACTACTTCTCGTTGGATCCTTTTATAAATAGCCGTAAACGAAACTTGAATCCATTAGTACTTGGTATAAGCAAAAGATCTTTAACTGTCCTCGTCGAATGGTTGTGGCCGTGGTCAACGGCTCGATTGGGTATTGAGATGTATTGGGCACCTTGGACCATCTAGAGGGCATGTCCCGATGAACGGGACACCGCACTACAATGAATTGCGGTTTTCAAACGGCGCCCCGCTACATGGCAGGTTGGAATTTGGCTAATCGAAGGCTCCGGTTGTGAATTTCCTGAGAAAATTTACCTGCTTTGACCTTGGTAACAAGGAAATCATGGAACTTTCTTTTCTTTTTATAAGGATCATTGTACTATGATTTGTTTGGCGCACAGTCTAGACTCAGACGCGTATGAACTATACTATAATATATCCGTCGAATGACGGACGCTGTACATAAGATTACATCACAGGTGCATCGAAACTTCAGCTAACACATGAACATGGATAATGAAACCCAATGCCTCGATTACACGAACTTTATGGGGCGCTTCTTTTGGGGGTGGGGGTGGTGAGAGAGGGCAAAAAAATGTTTACAGGTTGTACGCACAATATGGAGAACAATGAACACAAGTTACCTAGATCTCAAGCCGAGCGGGCAGCACACACGAAGACCATTGTACAAAGCGGCAAAACGATTGTGCAGCAGTGCCAAAGGTGGGTAAAGCAGGAGTTGGTCAGGATCCGTGGCATTATCTAACCCATTCACTTTTGTCTCCAAAGAAGAGTCAGGCATTCTCCACATGAGGTGTTCGAGTGCAATCGTAAATTCGGTAACCACATTGTCCATATACGCCTATGTTAGATAAGGAGGAAGGGGTATAAACCGACTATGTATAATTCGATTAATATGCTGGGGGGAAAAATAAAACCAAACAATGTGGAAAACTTCATTGACAACACACCTACAAGCAGATTTTGCCAATACCCAATCATCTACTTTGCTAGTAAACTATAAACACAGAACTAGTTGCGAAAACTGAAAAGTCCTGTGATGAAACCATCTGATGGAGTCTGACTTCATAGGTAGAGAAGGTTCCACATATTTTTGCAAACATTAAAAATGCCTTTGACGGTCCGGTTTTTATTGCTGTCTTTCGGCAAACCACCGGACCAACGAATGCAGAAAAGGCAACGAAAACGGAAAGTGCCATTTGGAGAACGACAAAGAAAAAGGAGTTCCAATATTTTACTACTCGAACTACTCCAGTAGGTACATGCTATCTGCTAAACTAACTTTACGGTTTCGAAGTATGAAAATGTGAAGCGATGGAGCAATCGCACTGTAGTGACACTATAAGATCAAGGAACCTCTAACCCAGATACTTTGAGAAGCTAACGGTTACGAAGTCGACAAAATAGGACCTAGTACGGAACCGATACTTTTCAAACCACCTTACCTGTACAAAGGACAGAATGGCATTGTTAAACACGTCTACCAAATGGGGCCTGAAGTCACACCCGATACGCGTAAACGAACGTCCAAAATACATGGTTTGAGAGGAAAGTGACTGAAGTTGGGTGAATAGTGCCTCCAAATCCGTATCACTCGTGATTGAGGCAGAGCCGCCTCCACCACCACAAGAAGCAGCGGACATGGACCAACGATCTGTCACTTCTTGCGCATTCCAAGCAGGATGATGTAACATCTGGTTCAAATCCCGTGCGATCGAGTCCAAGAAAATTGTGATTCTGTAGATCAACCAAGCGTGGAATAGGGTATAACCCAACTTCTGGGGCTTATCTTCAAATCCATCAGAGTTAAACAAGAGTGAGGTAGGTGTCAACTGTCCTGATTTACCCATTTGCGATGAGGGAGTGCTGGTCCGCAAACCCCGTTGAATCAAAGCTTCCTCCTCGGTGAAAATAGTTCTGTGAAACCAAAGAGAGAAAAGGTCAAAACCAGATTCCATGCATACGAGAAACTGATAAACAGATTAGGTGTAAACGAAGCAATCAAAGTTCATAGATGACGTAAATCAGCCGTACGAATATTCTCAACTCCTTGAATTGCTGCTAATGAAAGATGTAAGATTTTGTGGAAACAGAAGGTCCGAGGGAAACAATAAAAGAAGAACCGTATTAACTACGGTTAATGTGAAAATAAATGCATTCTGAAAACAAAACTACTGTTAGTTCGGTATGACAATCATGAATTCAAAGCACAAACCAACCTATATTGTGTTGCAATATCGAATAATTGTACTCGCGTAATTTCAATCCGTCGCGTTGCTCTCCAATAAGCTTCATATGCAGTGCGATTAGCCAAGGGGCGAAAGCCACCCTTTAGGTCATTCGAGTCCTTGTGTCCACTTTCCCCCAGACGAGGTGCGTTGAGGCTAGTAATCAGTTGTGTTTCCAGGCAGGAGTTACGTGCCTGCAAGAATTTCAGTCGCAGTTCGGGCTCAGTGAATACACCGGTTCGTCGTAAGAAAACCACGACCTGGAATTAGATTCAAAGTTTTGTTACAAAGAACAAGACCAAGAAAACAAAATGGAATCTTTTCTTCAGTCAAAAATGCTTTGAAGGTTGAATTTCGGAAAGTATATTTTTCATATAGCATTGGATTATCACTCACGATTGAAAAGCCTTGGGAGGGCTGTTTCAACCCTGTTGGGAATCATCATCAGCATCGGTAGTCAGCATGTCCACCGAATCCACCGGGGGTTCAGTGGTGAATGAAAACTTGAATGTGCAAGACAAATGCATTTGCATAAACAGCAAATCTCCCAAACCAATGCACGTAAACAGTACACCATCTGATATGACTGAGGCAAAGATATCTGAGCACCGTCGGCTTCACCCAGTGTCGTGTAGAATTGGACTAGACTGAAAGAACCAAGGAGGCAGACAAGATACGACATGGTGCAGATGGTTGATGACACGGTACTTGCATCTGGTTCCTAGACCGGGGCTCTAAAAATCCAGATTGCTGGAAACACTAGTGGATACATCATTGAATCGAAATCAGTGGTGTGAATACATCCTTACATGCTTGCGATCCCAACACGAATTCGAAGTCGCGTCCAGTAAACAAAAACTATATTTTATTATTCTCCCTCAAAACTGATGTTTGTCCTGCTCTTTCGGCTCACGACTACTTTAGAGCCGTACTAGCGCCCTGTTGACAAACTGTGTCAGATAATCGATTACTGATGTCCAGTAGGTCGTATGTGCGCCATACCATGTGGTACTGAGATGCAGACGTCAGTTCAGATAACCCATGTAGCAAAGGCGTGCGCTTAACAAACTCTCGTGCCCGAGTTCGAATCCCAATGGGTTTGATGCATATTTGCTGTTGAAAAGGATAAAACATCTATCCTGGACTTTCAAGGCTGAGTGGAGACACTTGGACACGGGATAAAAAACACTTATAAAGAAACTGCCAGATCGTTTCGTCGAACAACGGAGTGCGGTGAAGTGTACTTCACTGATTGTTGCCCAGCTCACAAGTGAGAATGTGGAAAGGTGAACAGTGATGGAACTGATTTTGAGGGACGAAACAAGGTGAACCGCTTCAGTTAAACAAGCATAAATTGAGAGTAGTCATTCAAACCAGATTGTGAACGCTTTGACGTTAGGCGCTTCAGTAGACTGTTTGCATACATTTGTATAAAAAAGTAACTAACAAGTCGGCCAAATCAGATGTATCACAGTTCGTGTCGGACCGAAGAACATGAAACGGACAAACTCACCAGAATAAAAGAATAACTGCTATACCGTACATAAAGATTTTAAGAATTGTGTGCAACGTTGTTGCTGAGGTTCTATTCCAGGCGAAAACCTACCATATCCCCAGAGATCGCCGCTGGTTGTCCGCTATCATTCAGTCCATGAAGTAATCTTTACTAATACACCAGTGAGAGGTCGTTCCTTTATCAATATCACTGGCATGCGTTAGGCTTCAGGGCAAGAGGTTCAAACACAACCATTATCACCAAACTTTGGTGGTAGGCAGCGTCGATTTTGTTCAGTTTGATACCAGATCTAGTATATTCGAGGCTCTATGTGGTTCATCACTCCAAGTCACAGATCCTGGTTTGACGGTTATCATCAGTCAACAATAGGTCCTCCGGAATATTGGGTTCACCCCTTCTACTAAACATAAGGCAATGTTATGTACGGGGAAAGAACTTGTGATATTGAGGTGCAACATGGACAGTCACTCGGCAAGAACAACTATACAGTCTGCGATTTCCCCACTACGAAGCGGCATTCTTACAACCTCAGTTTATATGAATTCTCTAGCTTTTCCTTGAGTTTGCCCATTTCAATCTTCATTTTGCTCTTTTATCCAAATGGACGGCCAAAAGACAGCAACCAAAACCGGCGCAAGAAAGTGCATGGTTAATGGTTGCAAAATCTAAAACTAAAACTAAGCAGCATTGTCAATTTTTTAATCACAATAACTGGGTGATTAAAAACAAGCATTAATATCGCTCCAGAGGCTAATGCTTTCGTCTGAAAGAACGAGTTGAGGGGAAATTCCAGGCAAGCGCACGTACCTTGATACTGGCAGGAAGAGAGATTGGGGAACGGAGCTGATTGCAAAGATGATGAATGAGTTGAGAACCAACGGCTTCTACTTGTGATCCGATGACACGAAGAGCAGGCAATGCAGTGCCGTGTTTACTCGTCAGCTTTTTCGCAAAGGAAAGGATAGCAATAGCATCATCAAAGTGGCCATTGTGAACACAGGTCTCCATCAGTTGTGGCAATTCAAGTAACTCTAAAAGCTACATAATTTCGACAACCTTTATAGGACAACTCACTTGTGTATGTTTGTCTAATGCTTTACCATTTAATTTTAGAGCATCGCCAACTGTGTCTGCCTTGCTTAGAAAGGTTTTACAGTCCTCAACCAAGCCTGGCAATTTCGATACAAGTTGTTCATTGACTGAGACGATACCCGAGATATTTTGAAGTACTGTTTGACTGGCTTCCGCTTTAGCCAAGAACACCGGATAGTGTTCGGCCGCTAGTTCCTCAATTTGAGTATGTAGTCGTTTCTGAGCAAAACGCAGCTGGTTGAGGGAGGCGGACAAATCATCCAAACAGGTACCAGTAACTTCTCCAACAACGTCCACGAATACCGGGTCTGGAGCACGGGTAGAGGCTACGATGCCTTTCTCGATCATCAGATTCATTAATGGGTTGGAGTCAAAAGTATTAGATGCATCGGGAGGGCCTTTAACAGCATTTGCCATGGTAATTTTGATCGAAATGAGGGCTTCTAAAATGATATAGAAAAACCCATGGTATTCGTGTGATCAGACGGACGAAAAATTTGTATCGCAAAATGGCTTTACAAATTTAACACTCAACGTTACGGTCCTTCAGTCCCGGAAATAATTCAACTTGTTGCAACATCTAGATATTTTCTTCTCCCAAAATATCAACCTTAAAACTCAAGTTTTCATTTTCCCATAAAATCTGAAGGCAAGAAAATATCAGCAATCGCATTAGAAGCAACCCAAATACCATTATGCTTATTGTTAGATGGCATCTATCTAATAATGCAAAGACCGCGCAACCGGATGAGAACGGTAGGACAATACAGGCCTCTTGTAGGACGAGGTCTGAGCAGAAATCCTCCAATTCCGCTCATTCAACTTGGGTTCACTCACATTTGGTGATACACTAGATTTCGCCTGATATTGCGCGGGAGAACAGCTTGTCTGATCCACATATAGGAAAATAGAAAGTAGGCGAACGTGTTTTCGGTGAGTTTTTTCTCAAGCTATTACAATTACATTTATGCAAGAAAGCAATGACTGGGTGATTTGTTGGGGTCAAACATATCAAAGTTGAATGTAAGATGAAGAGTTAAGTTCTTACAACCATTAACCCTATACTGGTGCGCAATTGGGTAGGCTACTCATTGAGTTGACAAACGAAGAATGCGTAATTTGAATAGATGAAAGCTATAAGCACGACCAAAACAAAGAAAGGAATTCAAATACAACTGTGTGAAAACCGGGTGGATGAACTGTTTTAGATATAGTTGTCACTCAGAGTCTGAATATTCACTCGATTGGTTGCCCGGTCCCCCACCAGAAATTCCTGAGAACTATATGACAGAGAGCCGTAGTTAGGGTTTTCCTATTCTCATGCCAGGTCTTTGTTATAAAGATTATTTACCGGGATTTGTTGGCAGACGATCTGGAGTTAGAGGCGTGTGAAACACGTGCATGCCACATCTCGATAAAACCACCTTTAGTCTTCGTTCACTCACTACCTAACTCGGTAAGGATTTCACACAAACTGAGTTACACGCTCAACATTTGTTCCAGATGCAGTAATCTGATGTCCAACATTTGCTTCAATGTACAATCATTATGATCCAGTACTTGGCACCTAACCTCAGCATTCCTTTTTCGGTTACCCCAAAAGAATCGTGCAGCGGGTTGAAGACGGCAAAGTTGGAACACTGATGGTTTGTCTATACCCTATATCCGTAAAGGTTAAGTCTTTGCACGATGCGGCAGAACTGCTTGAACTGTTCCATCGCACACCCCATCCTTCATGGACAACCAGATATCGGAGTGCCAATGAAAGTATCCTAAGTTGGCAATTGTCAACTAAGCCTTTTGTATATGTGCCGGCACTTCATCCAAGATTCATCTGCTAAAGATGATTTAGCTGTCCAAATGGAAAAATCTGTCTACTCCCTATAGACTGTCTTTTGAGAAAGAAAGCTAGCCCCAGATCAAATCATATCATCCAGAACAGTAGTAGCACTGCTATCCTCACACGAGAAGGCCGTTTCCAGAAATTCCTCTTTGACTCAACGAGCTAAACAGGATGGCTTTTGTCAAGCCAGGACATCTTATCATGCCTGGAAGGTCAATGGGTAGAGGTCAGATGAAGTTCAATCTTCTGGTCCTCCAGATTGGGGGTTCGACTTGAGCTGGCGTCACAGTCTGTAAAACGTGTTGGAGGAGTTATTGATCCAAGTTAATGGGCCTCCACTTCGCTTTGCCCGCTACCTTGCGGTTAGGTTCTTGTTAGAACTGAAGGCTTTGGACGAGAACCCTAATCGTTCTCCTGCTTA
>UZAN01047848.1:6030-22451 GCA_900618425.1 Echinostoma caproni | reverse complement strand
CCTGGAGAGGGGGCTCCAAATCTATGCAATCACCATCACCTCAAACCGATTTATTCAACAGAGAAATAATCACAAAAGGGGGGAGAAATCTATTAAAAAGTTTTTCATGTTTTTTTTTCGGTGAAATGGTAGTAGGATTCAAACGTCGGATGACCTGGGAGGGGTGATTGTGATCCCTGGGCGTTTGCCCACTGGCGCTCACCTGCTAAGCTGGAAAGGAACGAAATGCTGAATCACCGTTCCCGTTCCCGTTTGCGTTCTATCCACCACATTTACACAAGAAGATATACAATACATACAGAATTGATCATGCCCATCGTCACCCGACAATTAGAATATGTGAATATGTCTGTATGCACCTAGTTCCGTTGATCCTGCGCACGTACCAAAAGCATTTCCGGGAATTGAAATACCTCGAAGTTGATTAACTTTGTTATTTCTTATTCCCGTAATTAGTATTGCTTATTTGAAACCTCAATCGATTTCACGCCATTTACGATGTCGCTAGTGCCTCGTGGTAGTGGGTAGGCCCTACCAGGTGGTACGATATGTCTTCCCGTCCTTCCTGCCACTAGCACTACCACTTGCAGTAGCACTCAGCATCTTAATTTTAAAATCACCTTTTTGAAAAGTTTTGTCAAACTTTTGTCATCTAATCTAACCTCCACTAAACCAATTATGTATTTTTACTTTTCTGGCAGTTCGTTTCAATGGCTAACTTTGTCTTTATACGGTGCATTTTTTCGAGTAAAGAGCAAATGGAACGTGAACTGTAAAGTTAGGAAGAGCTGTACACCTGTTTTAACATGGTTGGGTCTCACCAGCAGTGCGCCAATCCATCGGCCCAGTTGCGAATCGAATCCGGGAGCTCACCAGCAAAACGCAAGCATGCTACCCCATTCGGTCATCAGAAACCTGATCGAACCCACTACAGAACAGTCCATCTTTGCAAGCTTAAGGCACACACCACACCATGAGCATCTGATCATTAGCCTCCACTGTTACGCCTCCCACCAGTGCGTCCCAGTTTTTCAGTTCACGTTTTGATTTGCCCTACACACGAAGACTTTGTTGTATGAACAAACCAAATCGTCCAGTTCTCTCGGATAATTTCAACCTGTGTGGCATCCTTGTCCAAATGTGTGTTTTTAGCACATAGATTACCAAGGTGAGAACACAATGAATGCTCGTGGACAGAACAGACCGCAAGATCACTCTGGTCATTCAGAAAGCTCTCTGTTACTGATGAATTAAAACAACAAAAATCTAATTCTCGATAATGGTTGAAGTGATGCATGTGGTTGTAATGTGAATCTTTACTTTCCCGCAACAACGTTGACAACTTTGAAACAAAATCAATTGACTTTAATTTATAGGTGTACGAAAGTGTGCTACAGCTGGAAAACATTGCATTTTTGAAATCCAAATTTTCAGCTATTCACATACACACACATTGGAAGATTCTTCTCAGCGTTAGTCTTTGTAATTCCACCCCGCCAGGTGATTTGAAAGTATTTTTGTGGCAACAGAAGGATTTTCGGCAAACATCTATTCCGGATTTCACGGTTGAAAATAGAAAAACTACCCATCACAGTTGTCCCATATGACTGTTTTCAATGGTGACAACCTGTCATGCGAACATCATAAATAATTACCACGGAGACATGAAATTTTAATTAGCATACAAGTTCCTTGTGATCAGAACACCGTTAGGTTCAACCCTTAAAAAAACTAAAACCTGAAACGATACAGTGCCACCCAGCACATCAGAATGGTCCTCAGTAAAGTACAACGCGTGTGGAGTGAACTACCGTCGCGTGCCTTCATTTTAACAGTCCACAAACAAGTGTTCATCACACTTCACTTCTGAGGGTTTCAGTGCCACTGAAGTGAAGATGGTTATCAGCAGAATGTGGATCGTTTCTCACACCAATCCCCGTTCCAGGTGATCAATATCAGAATATATGCGAATGTTCTGTTCAGGGCTACCATACTCACTACCGTATTATCTCTTGTCTATGGTTAAATTTCTTACATCCAAACCGAAAGAACACACGTGTGTCGAGCATATTCACATCTCGTTTAATCTTCTCAATTACTAACACAAAACAAACAAGAACATTTATAACACACTGGGTCTGTAAATCCTAGTGAACGGACATTTATATGCAAATGAATAGGGGCTATTAAAATTAAAAATAACAGGTCAATTGCACGGCAAATAAACTGAGTGTACAGAACGGGATGATGTAATCAGACCAGCAAAGCCACACATGTTGCCAACACTTTTGCATCACAGTTATGTAACAACGGTTTGAAAGAGAAAGCGGGACCAATTATGTGTTTGGTTGTCATGATGTGTTTTGCAATTGATGACCCCGGGTTACGTGTGACCCCCTGATTACTGAATGTGGGTTGCGTCATTGACTTCACCAACCAATTTGGAATGTGTTCGGCCACCCGGTGTGATAATTGACGGTTGGTTCTGCTTATGTATGCATCACCGCAACTGCAAGTGAACTGGTATGCAGTTTGTGAGAGAACTGGGTTGCCAACCCTGTACACGTTTGTCCAAATCGATTCCACGAGTAGAGGCGGTTCATTCGCGACTTTAACTTTTGACGCACATCGTTCAGACGACATCTTCCCGTTCTGTGCGCCCAAAAGTTGTTAACCCCCTCACTTCACTTGCCGTGGAGTTAACCTGTTTTTTTAGTTCTCGCGACTTGAGTCTTCTTTCGATCCTAATGCGATGGATAAAGGTGACGAAGTATTCTAAATTAGCCAGAGGAAGAAGTTGAAAGGGAACATGTTCGCTACTTGTGTCGTACTATCGACGTAACTATGGTAAAGTTACATTTATAGACATCACTTTTCTGACAGAATCGTTAAGTTGAAAAACATTTTCCAGAAAATTTTCAAAGAATTCACCTCAGCAATATTGATACACTTAAACAACGATTGAACGTAACGTGCTTTACGTCTCTTCGTTGATCACTAGGGAATTGTTTTTCAAAATGCGTAACGATGAGTGAGCAAACAATGGGATTAAATATGTATCTGGTTGCCTAGCTATGCTCTGTAATTGATGACTCCTTATGTAATCATTCCGGTGACCTTTAAGGGTGTTGCCTCTTTGGATGCAGCTGCCATTTGGAAATGTGTTCAGATGCTCATCGCAACGGAGACCGATTCGTTCTCCCAGTGTGAGTTTCACCGCAACTACATGCAAACTGATAGAGGACATCTGTGAGACGGAGTCGAGCTGATTGTTTTGATTGTGGCTACCCAGACTCTATCCCTCGAGTTACGGTATCACATAACACAGTGTATTGGTTTGTGTTCAACATAGAGTCTCCTTAAACCTGTGACGTACGCCGTTTATCATATAATCGCGTCGGAAGAAAAGTCTTGCAAAGACGGCTTTCTCTTTAGGGGTCTATTGTTGACATTGACGAATCACCCAGGATAATCATAATTTGGTAGAAACTGCATTAGGGTGGTAGTGGTGCTGTGGTTTAGTCGTTGTCATTGACGTGCTTTGGACCCTTTGGTCGAAGATTCAAGCCCCGCCTGCACCACTCAACTTTGGTGGTAGGCAGCTTTTCTACCGTCCGGTTCAATACAACACCTACCTAGCGGGGTCTTATGTGGCTTGTGACTCCAAGTCCACTGAACAGCGGGTGCACGTGACTATGGAGATTTACCCCGTCTGCTGTTCATCACATTAAAGTGTATAATAAGAAAAAAGAACCAGCTACTCCTTTTGAAGTGTGTTCGGAAGCTACATATTCGTGACATGGTGAAACTGATATTTCACTGATTCCGTCCGTCATCACATAGTGTGATCCCACGGTAGATATATTGTTGACCGAACACCTTGGGATAGATCTCCGATTATGATGTGAAAAATTTTCAAACAGCAATTCTTAACATTATAAAAACGCAGACAGATAAAGAGCACTAAGCAATTTCAAAGCAGTGTTAACGTGATTGGAGTTTTTGAAATCAAAAATACCTTACACACTGCTAAAGAGCGAATCAGCCTTCGAAAGCCCGGGGCTCTCTTTTACCTTGATTCTTATCAGTGATACAGTAGACAGCAGACTATCCATTGCTACACCGATAGTATATCTGCGCTTCATTCCTAAAATTCGCATCAATTGCATTCAGACCGGTCTTTTTGATTACCAGGAAAGTATCCATTGATAGGGCGTTATCACATACAATCTTCACAGTCTCTTAGAGGGAGGAAGGACTATGTAATAGGGGAAGTCGGCCTCAATGGGAAGTACACAACAAAGCAAGCAACTAATACAAAGTGGAAATTAGGATTGGAAACAACTATCTGTTAGGAATATAAGAACGGAGTCTATTATATCCACTGCCAAGTAAGCCAGTTTGTTTTACAGTGAGTTTTGCAAGTGTATAAGATTTGTCTGAATGGGTTGATATGAACAGTAAAGATCAATTTCTTTAGTCGTTAAAAAATAACCGGTTATTGGAACTAGCAACCACTGTGTGCTATTTCAGTCAAACATCATTTGAAAATATATTCTGTAGATTTATTTGCAGTGTTCAATAGCTCTTTCGTGCCATATATAGGGAACACAAGTACCTCGACTGAGATACAGCATCGGTCTATCCACGTAGTTTAGGAGTAATTTATCCATTCTTTTAAGCGTGAGGGTTCATCAATTTGGACATACGTATTCAATCACGTGTTTTGATAAGTACATATCAACTTTTGATGCAGAAACTGCATTCACTAGGCACATGAGCACACAAAACAGATTTTAAATCATTTGAATGCATTGTAGACGGTAATTTGAAATTCCGGAGACGCTTTTGTCCGTTGGATTCATTTGAATAAAGCAAAAAAAACAGCGTGAGCAGTAGTAATATTGTTCATCAACGCGGCCTGCTCTCATTCAGCTGTCTACTCACATCAAATGGGTTTGAATTTTCTAAGAAGAATACCATACATGGACATTTACATTATTACTATACAGATAACAAAATGGTTGTTTAGTCACTACCAAGGTCATTTGCAGATAGGTGAACAACGAGGGAGATAATGATTACAAGGAATCAGAAGGAGGAAGAGCATAGAAACAGTAACGTAAGGGAAAGTAATTCACCTTAGAGGAAAGAGAGTTGGAATTAGTTACGTAATAGAGAATATGAGAACAGTAGATCTATACCTTTAGACGGAATGTATCTATCGGTCCGTTGATTAAAGAAAAAAGAGATATTTCTGTTGGCAGGTGAATGATTTCAACTTTCATCTCACTATTCAGGAGAAATATTGTTTATAATTTCGATGTATCCTAGTTAATTATGTTTTTAGGTGTGCCATTCAATGTCCGAATTTTGTAGGCATCTGCATTTGGTTTAAAATAATCAACGTTATTCGAGAGAACGTAGATGGCCGATTTATCGGTCCATCTTATCCTTATTCGCTTCCTTACCCGACCGATTGAAGTCAATTAGCGTCGGGCTCGTTCATTTTCTTCTCAAACTCACTCGATCAACGGGAAATGGCATAGCGCTTCCGAGTAAGCGAAGGGACCCCAACAGCCAAACATTCCACCTTCATACTCGATCGGTAAATCATTCAATTATTAATTTGTTTGTCTACGGGGAAAGCCGTACCTCGTGTGATGGATGAACCACCAATCAGTTTGTGGAGTTCTCAGCAGAAGGTGACTGGTTAGATTTAACCTAAGTTACGGCGAACTTACTTAGAGTTATATCGATTCCAGTTGAAGTTGAATAGTAAAAATAAAACCAGAAATCCAGTAAAAGGATATAGAAAGGTAGCAACTGCATTCCGAGGGCCATTTGCATACAAAGCTGAAGTTTTAAACGCCTAATGACAACCACTTCTACACAGCTGAGCATTCTTGAACTTCAACGGTTAAGTATGACGGGGAAAGCTTTAAGTCTGCTAATGCAATGTCCGGAATCGAACAACTAGCGTGCCACTGCGCTTCCTAGAAGTTTCCTTCCTAGAATATTTTCCGAACATGCCAAATCATTCTGACTGACAGCTTGCGTTTAGTCCTTCCTTCGTACCGTGAAGTGCACGGAAAAAGATAGATGCAAGTGAAGATGACTAAGTAGTCGGACTGGTCTGTGCTTGACTGTCCTCTGAATCATGATTCATCCCCCGGTTGCAGTGATGCACCGAATTGTACTCAGAAGATTTTGGCCGAACGGTGCAATTACATCGTCTCCTTCAAATGCGATACTAAGGAAAACTGATCTCTTATTGACCATTGCGTAAGTTACCCTGGAGATAATAGGTGTCCCAGGCTTCTGTAAAAAAAGTTAAGCTTATCATTTGCCAATTCTCCATGTTCACTTGGTAGCAATTCCGGACTGTAGAGAAGACCTAATCTGTAGAATACGATTCTCATCAATTAGAAGTTACATCGGTGAGGACAACAGCTTTGGAGGTGTAGACACTGTGAGATACGAATTCGGCAAAAGCTGCGGAGAATAAGATCCTAGGTAGTACAATCAACCGACCGCTTGATGGTCTGAACGATAAGTAAGCGCAGACAGTCAAATCGCTTTTTGTTCATACTGTTTAGTTCCGTATTTCAGAGAAAATGATACACTTTAAAAATTCCGAACTTGTGGATAACTCACGAATTGGATTTATATCACATCTTCAATCTATCAATTTTTCAACTTAACGTTAGATCGTCAAAAATGGCTGAGAGCACATCTGGCTAACTGGATCCGCTTTGTAAGCTTATCCGATTGCAGATTTATTTTCCGAAGGCGCCATTTTTTGTGCAGGGTTACAGTGTTAGCGAATGCCCGAAACGTTTGTTTATCTCATCAAAACACACGTACGACCCATCGAATGATTTAATCCAGAACTAAAATTGCCCTCCTTTAGATTAGATACACTCCCTACTTGTCTCCAAGCGTGCTTTAGCTATAATCCTCGTAAAATATTGAAAAATAACAATTAATTCCTTACACAAATCCTATACTCCATGTTGTCCCACAGGAGCACCTACAGATAGCACTGCTAATGCGTTCCAAAACAGAACGAAACCACTTTCCGGTGATGTTTGTAGTTGATCACAGAGATTTCTGTTGTAGGTAGTTATCTCTATAAATGTTTTGGCATTAATTCTGTGCATGGTAGAAACAAACTAACGCGTTTTCATTACCACAAGCAATGTTCAAAGCAGCACGCATTCATCGTAAGCAATAAGCAAGCATATTGGTGAATTTGTTTCTCATCTATGCTATGTTCTGATGAGTGGCGCTTGTCTGTTTGTTTCTTCCTATTCACCGGTGTGGCGAAAGATCACAAAACAAATTCTGGAATTTACAACAACGAGAATGTCTCAATCCCTGATGCGGTTTAGGGTTACTGGCGTAAACAAGAACCTATTCAATCATTACCCATCATAGGCATGATAAAAACATGCTTCCATAACGGACCGTGTACGTGTGCTTGTGCATGAAGCACGTGCCAGTGGGATAACATCGACGTGCGCGCCAAAATACACACGAATATGTAATAACGCACGAGATAAGGATTATTGGTCCGGGACTGTGCTCACCAATATTTTGCCATCAGCGTATGCAGTAATTTGAATGCCCTTCCATCTCACGTCGTTTGTGCACCTACTGTTGAATCTTTCAAACAGAGACTCGATGAAACCTTGGTACACTTCACATTCCCACACCACTTTGCAAACGCAACTTCGCTGAAGCCTATGTTCTTTATGATTTCATACCTGGAACTATATGTAACTTCTTTTTCAGCGTGAAACGAATCAAATATGTAAACATCCCATGGGGACAAGAGAAGCATGAGCTTTAAGTTATTCCCATAATAAAACTTTGACTTTGATCTATTTCAGACTCACATAAGATAGTTATGTTGGAGACCAGATATCTTTACACATTGAGTAGAACGGATATGGCACATGCAACCAGGAACATCAGAAATGTACAGAGTTAAACCTTGACGGGCTGTCGAATCTTCATAATGAATCGGAAGTTTCCTGGGCAAAACAATGTGGAAAGCAGTTATCTGAACTATCACTCCATTCGGGGTGGGGTGGGGGGTGGTACTGTGCTAAGCGACGCTCACAGTAGTGCAGGTTGAATTGTCTAAAACGAAACTTGAGTGCAACAGAGTTCCCTTGTTAGACTGCTGAAATTGAACAATTTTACTGTCACATTTGGTCTTTACACAGAGGTCTAAAGTTCGGGTGCCACCCGTACTTCTGCAGTGCCGGGTAAATTAGTCATATACAGGCGGAAGTTGATTAAACTGATTCGAGAGCACCATCCAGGCCTGGTTGACAAAAGAACACTCATCCGTGGCTCAATTGTGAAAAATTTGATCAACACGGGATGCAATTTTCGGGATGATGGAAGCGTTCACTCAAATGGCTGCCATACAATTCTCAATGGGGAAAGACTTGGGGTTTTGGTGGGATTTGAACACACGTCTTTCGAGGTGATAAGCTGGTGACATTATCACCAGGTCACCACCGCCAAATTTGAAGCTCTTATCACAATACTATCAGTCCTCTGCAACTGTTGATTTTATTGTGATTCCCGAATCGTTTTACCACTCATTGATTGTGCACAAATGCAGATCAATGATGACGAATAATCAAAATTTTCCTGTCCTCCATTTTTGTTTCCAACCTTGAGCGGGCATATTAAAACAGTATGAAAGCCATTTGTACTACCATGTACCAGAGCCAATTTTAGGCACAACAAGCAGTACATTGCTTTAATCTGCTTTCCTATATATCTTGCACAAATGGGATTTATTGCGCTGTGCAGCGTTGTTTGCTACTTGATCAAACAACACTCGAACGGAAGTCGCTGTAATTTGCAAAGATAAATGACTCCTAAATTAACCCCCCCCCCACAAATAGCCTAAGATTTCAGTTTCAAGATAATGTGTTTTGTGCGTAAAACAAATGATCAGTTTGAGTTTGGCCACAATTCAACCAATGGGAACCGGAATGGAATATTGTCAAAATAGGTTCTTTTAACTGCTTATTGCTTACCAAATGTATTATTCCATCGACTCAGATACGAGTGTCAGTCGTGAAGGCGTGACTGAATTGCGGTGTTGCACGTACTTTAAAGAGCTTACAGTAAGTGTTCTAACAAGAAAGGTGGTGTTAATCCGGTGTCGAAGCTGCCTGCGTTCCCCATATACTGTGTGTTTATGCATCTAGTATTTTAGGTTTACCGATAAAGTTAAGCCATACAACTGTGTCTCTATCATAGTAGAAAAATCATAATAGTGACTAACGCATTCTCTTAAAACACACCGGATAAACCGAACAGTTCAAGGTTCGGTCTGTTACAAACGACGTGTATTCGTTGCTTAGTAAAATCAAAAAAATTTTTGAGCTCATGCAAAAACAAACAATTATGCCCAGAGAACATTTCAAATCAGTGATGTCTTTGCAATGCCCAGCGGACTGGAACTGATGTGTGCACTAGTTCTAGGTTGCTTAGTCCCTTGTCGTTGTTGTTGATGATGGCGAGCTTAGACGCAGAGTTTGAGGTAACCGCGGTCACCCACCGGAACAAGTGGTCGACCTCGATAGACTACTTTGGTAGGGACATGTGTTGCAAAAGTCACCAAATGGGTTATCGCAGCGAGCTATGTTCGTAGCGGTAGGCAGCGGCTGGGAAAATTCAAGGGTGATCAAACTAAGACCAGCCATAAGGGTATAAAAAACAAACCAGAACACCGGGTCACATTGGTACCGTCAGGTGCCCAGGCAGTCAATGATTAGAGACTCTGAGTGGTTTGGCTGTGTCGAATTATCTTTCCAACCTTTGTCCATGGTAATTCTCTATCTTTCATTTGAGTCTGCTTGTAACATTTCATTCAACCCTCTGCTCTGTCATTCAAATGGGCAGTCAAAAGAGAACAACCAAAACCGATGCATGAAAATGCATGTTTAACGGTTGTAAGAACTGAAGCTATTGCGGAAACTACAGCTGTGATTGATGCGTAACCAGTGATAAGGCTGATTGTTTCCATTGCAGAACATCCTTAATATTTTCTGAACTGTCTCAATATCCCATATCCAATAGATAAAATGTTGTATCGTTTTTGAATTTTCCTGGGAAATTACTTCAATTAAGAAAATGTGGTAATCGACCAAGTTTTTGACAACAGATTGGATTACAGACTGCAGTTCGAAACCATATACGACCTTGAAAATAAACATTTGTCTTCATCAACTACAGTGGAAATATTCTTTATTTCTTGATCGTAACAGAAATTCTCTTGGCTGCGCAATATTCTTGGAAATAATATGCAATTCACCTACACGGCTTAATAATACAAAGTATGATGAATAAAGACAAATGGTATTTAGATAGTTATTGGGATTTTGTGAGAAATACATCTTGTGCAATTGTATCTATGGGGTTTGGGTTCGTGATCCACTGTTGTGCGGATGGGTCAGTACTGTAAAGGAGACCAAACAACATAAAAACAGCAGGAGATTTCGTAATGGTATCTTCAGAGGATTTATTTGCTTTTCATCTGGCACAGTTCTTCATATTACGGCATAGTGATTTCAGTTCGCTGAGTCAATCGTAACATTTGGAAATTCTAAGTGGAAAATTGTAATTTGGCAGTCAACATCGATCGTTTTGCAGACACAATAAAGAATGATGTTTTGTCTTTATCATTTTTGCGAAACGCGGTGGTTTGATGATGATTTCGGCTAATATACGTCACTTCATGGTCTTTTGTTTTGAGCTCTTATCACACAACAGTGACTCGGTTTAACGTGGGTAATAACTCGACGGATCAATGATATTCTGCGACTTTATATTTATAATTTTTATTTATTTATTTTAATTTTATTTATTTACTTAGGGATATATTAGACGGCTCAAAGCGGAAAATCGTATTTATTTTAGATCAAGTCACCTTCTGTCTACCATAGATTATATGGGCTGTCTAATACTGTCTCATAACGCTAGCTCGTAACTTCTTCCATTCCTCTTTTCCAGACGTAATATTCTACCCTGGTCATCCAAACGATTTCTCCGTTCGTGCACCTACGACAAAGAACATGAGGAGTACAAGTATTGTCCAATATTCAAGTTTTCCACCATTTTCGAGGAGGCTGGTGTAGATTCCAATATTTTCATACAGGTATACCATGGTATCTTTTGTGAACCACTAACTATCTCCTTCAGGTTGGTCTTGTACAACTAATTGGGACTCGGTTGTTTTATTGACGTGTAGAATGACACGATTGAGAAACCAGCGAATTTACAAAATACATTTTAAATATCGTTTACAAGGTCAGATAAAATACGAAATAAACGTTGACTGGAACAGAATGAAGGGGACTGTCCTCATTGCCCTCAAATGGCGAATCCAAATTAGCGATTGAGTTGAGATTAATTGAAATTTCAACAATTTATCCTCGTTTGGATTCGATATGTTGGAAAGGTTTATTATTGTTAATACTTAACGGTTGGTGCATTAGTGTATTTGCCGTATTTAATCATTGTGTCTGTCAAAATATCGTTCCATTTCTGAGGAAAGAAACTTGCACAAAAAGGGGAAGAAAGTTGACATTCTCGAGATTCTTTCTCTCTCTATATATATATATATATATACATATATATATATATTATATATTATTTATACAGCGTCAAAACACATGCAGTTGAACTGAAATCCGTATATCTGAAACGTTTTCCCCAAAATAAGGCGTAATCCTAAACTGAGGTTGTGGCCACCTTCCCGACGGTTTGCAGTTCCGATCTAACTAGGTATACAAAACCTACACATTGCTGACAGAAACAAAATGAGTGTTCAGTATCCTTTGTCAGCTCTTGTGTCATAACGGCCGTCGCGGTTGAAATGAATTCATAATGCCTGGAATAAATTGAAATTTAGGATACAAAGCTCATACACAACAATCAACGAATACTATGATAGTTAAGACAATGTAACCAATGCCCGGTCATACACTGTTCATCCACGTAGTACCGTTTACCGCTGAATAAGCTTTGAATCCGGAACGGGACAGGATGGTTAAATTTTTTTAAATGCGAATTAGTCCCTTTAATTGGCAAATTCAATCTATTCATTGCGTTCTCCTATTGTGTTATATTGTATTGTAATAATTTGTGCAGGCAACCATACCTACATTTCAGTCAAAAATATGTTCACATTTGTAATGGAATACATAGAATGAAAGTGAATATACAACAAACATAAAACGTAAACAGAACTTCATCTTCATAGGTTTAAACTTAGTTCGTGTCTGATCTTCGCTGTGTCAGTTAGAATACGAGCTGGATAGGGTGCCGTTGAGTCACGATAAATGTTTATGCTGGAGAGTAAGCAGCGATTCTTGGGTCTGATTGTATTGCGGGAAGAACAAGCAGATAGAGGGGGATTAAGTGGATTACTGGAGTCGCTGAGTCTTTTGTGGGCAAAATTCTCACATCAAGTGATACAAAAATTACAGAATTTTGTGATCAGATTGTTTAAAGGAATAGGAGAAACACGACTGATAATTTATCAACCGCGACGGAGATTAATGAATTCTTGTTTAATTAGTTCAGAAAAAATAACGCGCGAACAATAAATTATGGCAAGAAAAATGCATTGATAAACAAAAGAACATAGAGTTGCATGCTTCAATATAAATTGTCGTAGCTTTCATATGCGGAAGGATAAGCGACGAAGTTTACCAACACATGCTATCACATGAGAGGAACACCGTGGAATACCCTCTATGATGATTCTTCGCTAGTTGGTGGTATATGTTTTGGTAATTTGTACGGAATTGATGACTGAGGGTTCCAAGGGATACTCGGATCGGGAAAGAAGAAAAACGCATTTAAAGCGTTTGACTTAGAACCGGCTTTTTAGGGCATCTTTCGTCCAAGTCACTAGGTCTGAATATTGCCTGGAAATTATTTTTATTAGAAAGTCAAATATAGGTGATTTCAATTTCACGCCTATTGTTTTCACTTTTGTTCTTTCTGAAAAATTTCTTGTTAGTAAAATTCCCTATCAATAAACAGGTTTGCATTTTAGTGTGTGCGGGGGGGGGGAGTAGCTGATACGGAGTAAAATCTTAGGATGTTCAATACTGTGAGTGCATTGCATCAAATGAATGGACTACCATCAATGGAGAAGTGCCACTGCCATTGCGAACCTCGACTATTCGAGCATAATTTCCTATAAACGTGTTATCCGGTTAGCACTTTCCCTGTCGGTCACTTTAAACAAGTGGACAGCACCGTTAACCGTCAGTCTCAGAGTGATAACAAGAACGGCTGTTCCATCTTTACAGGACAATCATACTGCCTCTTGCAAACAACTAAATCTTGTAAAAACTGGAAGATGTTTAAATGAACCCGGAAGTTTATTGCAGAGAACGAAGTCCGCTTCGTTTGGTTAGAAAAAGTATGCAACTGAATTCTGCATTTCGTAAGCCTGTTTCAATTTTAAAATGTCACATTCCTTGTGAACTCGAGCAACGGGGCGTTTCCAGAGCGAATGGTAAACCAGGTTTGTTACTGATGTTTGGTGCCATGTGTACAATTTTGACATTTGGTGACAAATGTCATTGTAGAATCAAAATCCTCAGTTTTCACTGAATAAATATTAAGACGATCCGGGAAAATATGTGACCTACGGTCAAAAGGTACCGGACTGAATTTAACGCAGTCAGTATCTTATGGGTGCCGAAAATTCTCTAGAAAAAAGAAATTGATCAACAATTACCCTTTCGATTTGGTTTGAGAAAATACAATGAAGTGATTGGTTCATCAAGTTGATTAACCGGATGACACTGTTGCGTTTTCCGAATGAGGACTCTCTCATCTCTCATAGAACACGGTAATTCTCTGTGTCCCGGGGAAGAAACCCTATCAGTTCAGTCCACCAATGGAACAACATCACGCGTAAGAATGCTCGTATCTTGATTGGATATTAAATACAAACAAATATTATTAATCTTTTTATACACTACATTTAACCACACTTATAATTAGACAGATAGAGTATCAACCTTTGCTTACTCACCTAACGATTCGTTTATCAACTCACTTTAGTCGACTCTAAACTCCATACCACCAAGTTCAGTGACTAGTTACGTTTTGGGTTAGTGTTTCGAAATTTCTTTTTACGTTAGTCTTGCACCGGGTTATCACCCATAACTAATACTTTTTTCAATAGTCCAAACGTTGCCAGACACTATCAACTATAATATTTTAGTTTCGCTAACCTTCAGCTTCTTCTTAGAGTCAGAAAACTGACTTTCTCTTTTCATACTCAAAAACATGCGGATCCCGCCGTATCAAATTTACGAACCATTTCCACTTAAGGAAGTGTTTTCTATTAGTTCATTGCCAATCAATCAAAACCGCATCTTATCATCGTCTATCCAAATGAATTTTGCCTGGAGCTTCATGTCTTCTCTATTCGATACAACGTTTGATGATGCTTTTCTGCTTCATTTTTTCTCGCTTTTATCGGATTATAAGTGCCAACTGTCCTGCTGAATTGAGATAGTCTCATTTACTGTTTCTTTTTGTCAATTAGCACAATATCGCTTAGGCATGTGATCAATTTTTATACATCTTGGAACGCCCGATAAAAGAAGATAACACTTTACAGACACATTTCGTGAATGAGTGAGAACCAGGTTCGGTCGGGGATCAAACCAGGGACTCATAATCATCACAAAGATGCTTATTTATTCATACGAACATCGATGTTACTCGCCCGGTGATAAGAGTTCCACCGTTTTCGAGTAGAAGTGCCAATAATTCATTATTTGAACTAAGCAGTGTGTGCGTTCTTTATTTCTGAAGTTGTTTGAAAATATCATTTGCTTTTTACCTCATTCAGTTTAGTGTTTTGGGCCAACACAGTCTTGTAACAACTGCTTCGCATAACCGCACTCACTCACTCATTCGCATGTGCATATCACAATACCCCTTGCTGATTCGTTTTTGCTTCGATAGGGGGGCGTGATTGGAATCGATATTCAATGGGAATGTGACCTTGACTGGGACGTGAAATATTGCAATCCAACCTACTCGTTCAGTCGTCTGGATGACGCTCAGGCAAAAATTGCTTCCGGTTTCAACTTTCGGTAAGCCCAAGCAAAAAACCAAACCAATCATCTCTTTCGGAATAGCACACGTTTTACGTTTGATGTATTAGCATGCAGAGACAAAAATTGTTATCAGTGGGTGTATTCTTGAAATATCCGTGACAGAAAAAGTAGGAAACAGTAGGAAATATACGGGCATTGAACTTTGCAAAGTTCTTTCTTGGAAGATAATCGATTCCGATTTATTATTCAAAGTCAGAGAGGTGCACGAAAACATCGGGAAAACAGGAATGGGTCTAATGGGCGACTCGGGAATGGGCAATATGTAACCAAAAGGGACGTACCCGGGTAAACTGTAATGCGGAACGGAGGACACAATCTCCAAAAACACATTTTTATCCAGAAAGAGCAATGAATGAAAACTGTCTGAAAGATTCCCATCAAAGCATTCAAAACAAACACAATTTGACAAAACAATTGTTTTTCAGTTATTCCTTCTCAAGCCGTTTACAGATTACATAGAAAACAGATCACACCAACAACACCTCAGAGCAAATTGCCCTCGCCCTAGTGGCCAAGCATTTGACTAAGTTTTGTTTCGGTTGGATGCTAACGAAACTATTGAAATTGGTGTACTGGCCAGTCCATGTCGGTTTTCGGTACAACATTCGTACGATCCGACCATCTTCCATTCGGCTAAGAGATACATGCAAAAAGGATAGTCGTTTCACGTTTGATTGTGAAACGTGCTGCTTTGTGCGCCTAAGTAAATTCCAATAACACGGATGCTAAGTCGCAGCGGGTATCAGTCACACAGAATATGTCGTCCATATATCGGTAGTAATGTTCAAAAGAATCGATTCCCGACTTCAGTTTAGTTCTTTCCAGTTTTGTGAGGAAGGCATCAGCAAGGAGTGGACCCAGTGGTGACCCCGTGGCCGCACCATCTCGTTGTCTATACAGCGTTTGATTGAATAGGAACTGTACTTTGAGTGTACAACGAAGCAGAAGTTNTCATCAATGTAATTTACTAAGGAATCGATCGTCTCTACCAGTGATACGTTTGTGAACAAGGCCTCGACGTCTAGTGAAAACATTGTTTTGTTCTTTAGGTTAGCATCCCTCATCCGACGTATGAAATCAAACGTATCGTTCAGGCTGTGTATGGCCATATGTTGTTTGACTGGCTCCAGTAGTTCGGATGGCCAACATGCAATACTGTGGTGAGGTGAGTTTGTCATCGACAATATGCGACGAATGGGAGTTCCCGGTTTGTGAATTCTGGGAAGTCCG
>UZAN01047847.1:0-25430 GCA_900618425.1 Echinostoma caproni | reverse complement strand
TCCCATCGACCGGTCCGACAACGTAGTTCCATTTCCGGAAACTTACTGAAAAAACCCTGATAATTGGTATAGAAACAGTTCAGTCGTTGTCGGTGGAGAAATCCATTGGAGTTTAGGGACGTAATCAAACGAATCAAACTTGAAAATCTGTCAAATCACAAAACTTACCATATTCGGTCAATCTAAGGATATCTGTTTTCGGAAAAAGATCGCACAATGTGTGTGTACAGTGAGTGATCCATTCTTGCATAACCAGTTTATCAAAAGAATATAACAATATTTGTGGTGTTCCTGCCACAAACTGTCTCTTGATTATCGGATCAGCGTTGTTTATTCGATCATTTCAATTGCCGTCGAAAAATCCTTTTCTTTTTGCAAGGCATGACATATACACGATAGGGCAGTTTTGAATATTTCCGAATATGTCTGTGTTTTGTTGTCATTACTATAGCATGGGTATTTGTAAATTGAGTTTCGACAACCGACTGCATTCAGTATTTTTTTCAATCGGGTCATATTTTGCTTCTGACGCTCAGTAGATAGACTATTGATGGAACAAGTAGAAGAATGAAATAAAAAGTGAATTAATCCAAATGTATGCAGATGGAATTCAAACGCATTTCTTTATTGTCTGGTTTTGATAGCTCACCGTGCATATAATATTTAGTTGTTATTGTGATACCGCTAAAGGAAATACTTTAATTTAGATTGTGTGGGAGGGAGGGATATTTCTGAATTTCGGTCTCACTTTTTTTTAGGTCACTGTTCTTCATACACATTACTATTGTCTAGTCCGCCCTTTCTCCGACGGTGTGGATGAACTTTTGTCCTGGTGATCAGTGGTCTTAGTCTTCGAGTTTAGGCATATTGAATTTCACTCAAAACGATGGGGCATTCTTGAAATTTTTCAAACTGGATAAATGTTCAGTTACTATTTCATTCTGAAAACTGGTAAGAAACCCAGCAAAATCAATGCTGAAAACCACGTTTGGTCATCTAAGGAAGCCCCAAGTAAGTTGGATAATGATCGTTCATAAGCGCATCATATATGGTCTGTGTTGGGCTTCCAATATCACTGACAATGTTCAAAATCTGATGATAAATTTAGCCAGATTAAGTGAGGTATCCAACATATATCAATATTTTTCAATGTCGTGTTAGCGCGTGGCAACAAAGCCAGTTCCATGAATAAACTAACGATATTTCATAGAAGGAACTCGTCGAGTATAGAACAAGTAAAATGTGAACCAAAAATCCATGAAGCACTGGACAGATATTTCGACCTGGTTGGGTCTCACCAGCAGTCCGCGAATCCATTGACCCAACTGGGAATCGCGAATCTGAGACCTCACAGGCAGAACGTAACCATTCTATCTACTCCACCAGCGGGTAGCTGTTCAGGTCGCTTTGCATTTTCTATTTACATGACAAAGGACAATCCAGATTCGTCAGCCTGTTGTGGGCATTGCACTTCGTTCACCTTAGGAGTTATGACTTGGTTGAAAAACATTCACAACTTGACTTGTGTTCTTCCTGTGAGGTCACGGGTTCGATCCTCATTTGGGCCGATGGATTCGCGCACAGAAGACGAAACCCGACCAAGTCGAAACAGCTATTCCGGTTTGTCTGAAATCGAGTCTGATGACCTAAAAATTTCCCCCAAAGTTTAAAAACCGTATCCGAAGAGAGAAACGGGATGAAATGATACGGCATAACCAGACATTATCCGTTTTCTTTCTACTTATGAGGATGTTTATCTTTGATGCTCACAATTTTTGGTCTCATCGGTTTGTCACGGATCCGTGATATTGCGTAAAATTGGTTTTGCAATACCATATGCAGTTTATTTGTTCCTGGCTGTTCGGTTGATCGTTTGAATCATCAAATTCATTCAAGGAACATTTTCTTCAGTTCAGCACAAAACCAGTGCTATGAGGTACTACTCGCATTTGTGAGTAGTATGCAAAGTAATGCAGTTTGTGGTTTTCTTCAACTGTCACAAATAACAAAATCACTGAGGGCGAATTGTTGTGCCTTCAAATAATACCCACGGACTGCTCCGTTCATTACTCTGTGTGCTGCCGGGAATTGTGATAACATGAAATATCTGTTACATGTATGCCAAATTATTGATATCCCGACTGTAATCTGCAATAAACAGCTATCCTCAACCAGACAACACCCTGTGGAATTATAACACTGGCACATCACTCATCACTCACTAAAATGCGTTTTTTTTCTTGAAACAGGGATTGGATGCGGCTACTAACATGAAATGGTAACCAATTTAGAATATAAATAAAGCTTAGTATTAACAGTCATGTTGTAAATTGCGTCGAGAAATCTTTGAGCCATGTAGTGTGTGTCTGGTGGGGTCTCAACACGTGCCAATAGCAAGGTTTTCCCGATCGATGTATTGTGCCGGTAAATTGAGGTTTCGACTACCGCGGGCGATCAAGAAAAAGACATGGTTTAGTGATGGTAAGAGAAATACCGACCGAAATACCTGTTTAAACTCTAACTCCTTATTTTAATGGTAAACAAATTTTGTCGAGAAAACGAAAGTTCACCTTCCCGTTGAAATAAACCAATAGTACAAAGTGAACTGGAAAAGTTCGTTTTTACCTTGCATAAGTTCCGTTTCTGTGGTAATGCGAATAAACCGATCAGTTTGCAGCCAGTTAGGTGTATTCAAAGTGTAAGTGGGTTCCAATGTAAAAAATGGTGAACAAAAATTGTTACATAGAGATAATTTAGTTTCTTTAATCAGATATATCACATTAATAAGATACAATAAAATGACAAACGATAAAAACTCGGCAGCTTCGGTTTGATCGATAGGTCTCACATTGCTGGCAAACCAGATAATAGCATTGTACGCACTTGCCCAAGAGAGTGTGTTGACAAAGTCACTGTGAATGCCTCTCGAAGTTTATACTATAGTTAGTAGTGCATATGGTTCTGAGTGATTAGTGCTCAGAGAACCCTCCTAGCCGGATCCATGTGATCGTTAGACTGGAGTGTATGGTTGGTCAAAGTGCTTGAGAACGAAGTCGAAATGTTTAATCACACATAATCAAAATCTGTTTGGTGATTCACTAAGACGGAAAGTCACTGAAGGATGGAATTTTCAGCTGCTCTTTTAACCGAGGAAACTGTGTCTACAAACCCATCTACACTTCCCTCCCTTACGAATTGTTTGTGTGTGTGCGTGGGTGGTGGAGAAAGCCGACCACTTGGTGTTAATCTTTCACTGCCCGTGATGCCGTTTGGTCTGATGAAGCCGTTTTCTACCTTTTAATGGATTCCCCTCTCCCCGGAATACTTCAAACGATTGGTTGTAAAGGAAACTTTCACACGTCAATGTTATGATGATATCATTAGTGGTCGTGAAAAATAGCATTCCAGTTTGCTTCGGGGGATTTTGTCCCCAATAAGCTTGGTATTTTTTTTATCCATCCATCACGTAAACAGAAAGCAGTACTGTTTATTCTTTTCTGAAGTAAGCTAGAAGTTTGAAGACACAAACCATTTCACTTTATTTCTCAACTACTCCACAATCACCGACTTAAACCATCTGTTTCACTCTGGAACGATCCGGTTTACAGAAAACAGTCTTTGCGTTGTAATCACAGTTGAAGCGGTCTACTCGTCGCTTTGTCAAGAATAAGACGGTTGAATTCTCTCTGTCTGATTCCCGAAAACTCAGACCCTACAAGCGTTTCCTTTCATCGTCCGTCCATCTTGCAATGACTGACAACTGTGTCTGATTTTTCACGAGCAGCGAAGGGTCATCACACAAATCAATCGGCTTTCCACACCATCACAAACACCTGCAAACATGCGATTCAGAAGGGTATATGCAAACAGAGTTGTGGTGATCCGGGCCTACGACATGATGCGTACCCTGTTGAGACGCGTTACAGTTCTTCGTCCAGACAGAAGCAGAACGATGCCAAGAACGCGATCGTTAGAAGCCCGGATAACCAATGAGCCTACTTGTGCATATTACTTAATCCCCTTTATTTCTTCCAATAAACGAACTACCATTTCTGTGGCCTTTTCCTCGAGTCTCTGTTACGTGGGATATTGCGTGCTAGTGCCAGTGTGGTCCAGTGCTAACGTGATCTAGTCTGTGATTGCTTATCCTTGATTCGTATTCCGTGACTGGTATTGAGTGGTTCGTATTCCGAGTTCAGTGCGTATTAACACTAATATAATCATTACACAGACTCAATACTACTGGACACAGTTTCCTCGAGTGCAAATGAGCTGCAACTGAAAACTCTAAGCAACAGTGTGTTTCCGTCTTAGTGAATCATCTGGCGCATGAGAAAACCTTGCTTGAGAATTCATACATACAAGGATGAGCAAGTTCCAACTAGGTTTGCAATAAAACATAACAAATACACCTCTTGTCTAAGCTGTTTATGATTTTGTTGAACGTCTCAGCCTAGACTCTAATTTTTAATGCTCTTTTCGGTACCAAAAAACTGGCGATTCAAAAAGAAAAAAATCAAATGAAATCAAAATGTTGGGAACTGAAAAACAACCGCGGAAAACAAAATGGACACTCAATAGAAAACATTGATGCGAATTATTACTTTGGTCAAGTCCGCTCGCAACCTGCATGGAATTCTTGACTTGGTGACAGGCTTTCGATTGGAGGCAACATATAGTCAACTGGGTCTCTCTTTGTTGCTGTCGTACCCAAAGCGAACTGATTAACTATCACTGAAGACGACACCTGAACAAACATGAATTGGCAATTCGATCCAGCCCTGAAATGGCTTGAATGGCGCAATGTTAACTCGCACGTCTTCCATACAATGGGTCTGGAGTTAAGTTCCCGAATGGAATGTTGGATATGCACTACTGATGAGCTCTAATAAGAGTGAAACTCTAATCTACTACTTCCCAAGTGATGCAGACAGTTCAGCTATCCCGGACCGGAACCAAACCCCGGCGGGTTTGGTGGTGGTTATCGTCGAACAGCCGGATTTCACTTTCCTTACCACAAAAACGATGAACCTAAGTAAGCTCTTCTCTTGTGAAGGTGGTTCAAAAATGGTCCTCAAAAAAATATTTTTCGCTTCACATTTATGTCCTGATTCCCGGTTAAGTATTGTAAAACTGATATTAAATCCACAATCATTTTCATTTTCTACAGTTAATAATTCTGAATACTACCTGGGATAAGAACTCACATCAGATGCCTATTAAATTATCCATATATCTCTACTATGTGCAACATTTTATGGAAGGTTCCAACAATAATTCAACCAATTATAGGTAATATATTTCACCTTGCCGCAAAATGCTCTTGGTCAGTATTATTTTCCACATGGATTGACGGGACTATCTCAATTTGTCAAAGATGTGGTGGAAAGATCGAAAAGACACACTGTCGTTTATCGGGACTCGAACAGTGAATAAATTGGGAGTGAATTGAGAGGTGGATCATATCATCATCGAACACTTTTTGAGCGTATGATTTTGTTGATCGACTATCGAGTACTACACAGACGTTCTGTTTGGGAATTCATTTGAAAAACGTCGGGGTACCAGCTCAACCCAGCTGCGGGAGCGCATTCGGACAAATAAAATAACATACAACCCGGTGAGATTCAAACCAAAGATCCAATGCGAAATTTTCACATGTATGATAATTGTAATCATAGATAACTGTCGTATATAACGTGCTTTAAGCTATCCAATGAACATTGTGCTGTGGCTCTGTCACGCTAACGACGCAAGCACGGGTATTCATAGGGAGGTGCATTGTGCTCGAGGTTGGCAAGACGCAACTGTCTGTTTTGGTCCATCCACGTTTACCCGAAAATAATCTGAGCAAACAGAACACGAATGGCTGTTGAGTTCACTCCTCGAATCTATTCATCCGGACTAATCGCATTGTTAGTTACATCTGTTTAGCATAGACCAAAAAACATTATTCGGAATAAGTTACTAAACTTATAAATCTATCGCGGTCTCCTCTGATTGTGTTCAATTTTCATCCACGGAACTGTAGGGGTAATAACTTACGATTCGGATCCTGTCCAGTCTCTGAAGAAATCAATGTTACCAAAATTTATAGATCAAATGCACGCGGTGACGAAAGTTGTTCTTGTTTGTGCAAATATAAGTTTTTTTGTTATTGTGTTGAATACCTACTGTGTGCCAATGTTCACGGTTGAAACAAAACTTTCGAAATGTGTTGATCATCATCATCCCGTATATAACTCAAGGTTTGTGGGGTCTTGTGTTGGCTGAGACCCCACAAACCATCAACCTGAGCTACAAACCACACCCATATTCAAATCTGTTGATAACTCAAGGTTGTTCCGGGCATTTCAGATGTGGTTTGTATCGAGTTGTTGAACAATGGAGGTAATACTAACGTAAGAGTCCGAAGGATAGCCAGTTAATTCAATCAATATCACTTATCCCACATACACTACTCACAAGTAACTGTGAGTAAAATGCGAAGGTCTGTGGCAAGTCAGCCCGTAATCTGCATGGAAGTTTTGACTTGGTGGGAGGCTTTTAATTGGAGTTAACAGATAGTCAACTGGGTCTCCCTTCGTTGCTGTCGTACCCAAAGCGAACTGATTGACTATCACTGAGGACGACACCTGAACAAACATGGATTGGCAATTCGATTCAACCCTGGCATGAGCCAGTTGGCACAGAGTGGTAATACACACGCATTCCATGCGATAGCTCCGGAGTTCAAATACCGAACGGGATGGTGGATGTGCACTACTGATGAGCTCTAGTAAGAACAAAACTGGAGTCTAGTTCTTCCGAGTGTATGTTTGTATCGATGAACTGAGAACTGTACCTGAAGATGAAGTCCAAAAAATAGATGGACAGTCAAATCAGTCAATAATGCGTCAAAAGCAAAAATCTGGGGAAAGGTTTCACAGATGTGACTTGAGTTGCAGTGCAATGGAGTTGATTAACTGAAGGGACAGTATTTATAGAGCATATCCAGATGGATCATGACCGATCGGTATGGTCTATCCTTAGTGGTGGCAAGGATTTTCTGCATGATTTTGGTAGACTGCTGAGCTACTTTCATTGTTGCGCCAAGAGAAAGCACAACAACAGAACGGCTACACGATGCAACCAAACGGGCACCACACGACCGAACACAACAGTATATATCATTCGACAGAGCATCAGGTTCAGAAACACATGACTGGGTCGATTGATCACTGCTTGGACTGTTAGTGTGAGTAAAAGTTCTGCTTGCACGCACAGGACGGGTTTAAAACTTTCGAATTGGAGCAGATTTCGTGAACCTAAAAAGCCGGGGATCGCTGTGTTAGCTAGCATGAGGCTAAATTGGTCTGCCGTGTCCCCTATCAGCTCGATAAAAACCGAAAGCAGTTCGGGTGCCGCACCATGCTTTTCATGTTTGATGGTGGACGTCCGAATGCAGTTTAGGAGATCATCAGTGGTGATGAGACCTGTGTATACAATTTTGACCTGAAGATCAAGTAACAATCGGTTCAGTGGACTCCGGTTGATGGGGCACTACCACTAAGAAATTCCAACCCTAGTGCGGTAGGGCAAGGTAGATTTATGACTAGAAGTGGTCTAAGTGTCTAATGTACCTCTCGCACAGTAAAGCACAGGAGCCGAAGACTGGTTCGCCACCCGCTGTCTGCCGAAAGTGCTGGAGGTTGTTTTCAGGCATCGTTCAAGGAATTGGACACAATAAAGCTTGTCACACCATGACACGGCGCCTGCAAACAGGTTCACGTCGTTAGTCATTTACCCTACAGTCCAGAACGGGCTCCGTGTGACATTTGGTGCTCCCAAATGGTGCGGGGAATCCTGATACGAGTCACCAACAGCTGCAGTTGAGATTTTTATTGACCTGATCGATGGGTTACGCAGTTCGGCATGATAGAGCTGTTTTATTCAATTGTTTGAGCGCATGGAACTGTGTGCATGAATCATGGTGAAGAATACTTCGAGAGAATGCAACACTTATTTTTGTGTAAAAATAAAATCTTTTGTGCGTCCGGAAAATTCTTGCTCAGTCCTCATATAATTATCAGCAGGATAATTAGTTAGGATGGATTATAAGCCTGTTTTAGAAGGTCAGACTGATCGTTACTATCTGAATGGGAAGTGTACGAAAACCTTCTTCGGAGGGAAGTCATATACATTCGGTGTCTGTTCCGAATGAACATCCCACAAACAGTGACCCCGGTAGACGTTCTCGGGCAAAATATGTTTGCAGTTGGTCTAACCATGTTTGTAAGCTATCCCAAGTTCATATGTGATGTGCCTGAAGTGAACTGGCACGAAGCCCAGAAAATGTGGATATTGGTCAGTCCAAGTAGTCTTCTGATACACAACAGCTCCTATCCTTTTCGCAATTCGAATGTGAAAGAATGTGAGATGAATATCTGTGGTGATCCTGGCCTACGGGGGGAGGTAATCCATGAAGTGATGCGTTAGAGCTCCTGGAAAACGAACCACAGGCCGATTGTGCCGACCAATCAGAAGCCGTGTGGCCCAGACAGAAGCTGCACGACATCAAGAAAACGAGCACGCGATAATTAGATACCTGGATAACCGATTAGCTTCTTTTGTACATGTTATTTCACTCCCTTGATTAAATTGTCTTGTTGTTCTTCCAACGAGTACTTAACATTCGTAAGCAAAACTGCTAATATAGCGAAGGGAATAATTCTATTGTTGTCTATCCCTTTCTATGATAAGCATACAATTTTACGAATAATGTAATGTCCAAATGGTAACACTTATGTTTTCTGAGCTCTCTTAAATTTACCTCGGAAAGTTGACTGTTCAACGTTTTAACAAACAATGAATTAGTTTACAGCCCGGGCTTGATTGAACAGATGCGACTGTATGAGATTGAATCACCGGTGTTACATTTTCCTCATCAGTCTGCGCCACACTCGTTCGTCTGTCTGAGTACGAACTTTAGATGTTGGTGCACAGTACGGCTAGAAGGAGCAACAGGGTGTCTCCGACCTAGAACACCAGTATTTAGGGTCTACCGAATAATAAATATATTTCCATTCATGAGTTATTTTAAGATTACTTTTACCTGATTTAATCTTGATCTGTATTGAACCCCATCATGAATATATATGCTGGAGGGTGGGTAGGGAGCTTAGAATGGGCGGTCCCTGTGGATACACGGAAAAGTAAATGGGCAACAGAGTTTGTACTATAAGGCTAGACAAGTCATAAACGACAAGTTCAAGGAGAGAAACCAATACGGTTATTGGAGTCATCCAATAGTTGAGGTTGTCGTATGTTGCTGCACCTAGTATGAAACTCTTCACCTACTCGAAACACACATTGCACTATTTATTAAATTGCAGTGCATGGCATCTTCCTCGGACGCACCTTCTGACGATTTGGCGCGGAATTTAAACCCCTCATCAATAAAAGGAAGACATTCAAGGCAGCAAAATCCGGTACCCCAAAGGCATTCAGTTTGTGAGTGAATGTGAAAGATTCACGTAAACGCAATTGCATTTTGGGCTGTTTATGTTCAGTGGGTTTGGAGTTGACCCTGTTTAAATTGATACCGTCACTGGGTTCGAATCCCACCGAGTCTACTGAACTTTTCACAATCGCCATAGAAAGTTAAAATCTGCCAAACATCCATTTGCACGATTATCAGATAGTCAGTGAGTAAAACTATATAAAATCATGTTTAAACTGTTTGCCTCAAAGCCTCTCTATTAGTTGCATGCCAAATAGGATCAAATTAGTTACTCACTCTCTCCCGGGGGTCACCAGGGTGTCGGGGTGACAACACATATCTTTAACTAATACCCATGCTTATTAAGGAAGAGACGAGAAGTGTGGTCTATTTTATTTAAATTTAGTGGATACAGTAGATAAATTTTCACCCTTTCGTCATTTAAATTTTCTATCAAACTGTGACGATTCGTATAAATCCATATGAGATTCTGTGTACACGGAGGCAGATTCTGGTAACACTGGATTTAGCATGGGTCTGCTCTGACTTCCAGTCAGCCTTTATTTACCGGCTGATCCTTGTGTTCATGCATTACTTAAAAACACCCTACCACTTCATTGTTACTTTAGCGCTTCTCACCAAATTTGAGGTAAAAGCCGTTTCTTTTTTCTTGGAGGGAAAGGATTTGCTTAAACATTAACCGGCAGATTTAAGCTAAACTCGTGTACGTGATAAGACCGTTGAGAACATTTTATGAATTCATGTATATACAGTAATCGGCAAGTTAAATTTATTCTCTCCAAATCACGCAAAACTCATCAATAGAAACTGGGTCTAAACTTACGACGTTTTGTAAGTTCGTCTGTGAACGAGAAACGGAAGTTGCCAAGCTGAATGAAACTATCTTGCAGAGCAGATTTACTCCTCTCATCATACTCATATGCACCAGCGTTTCGGTTGCGGAAAAAAACTGTGAAATATACGGTATAATAGATGCAATACGATTGAAAACAGCACATATTGGAGCCATCGTCCCCAGTCCACACCGATCCGTGTGATTTGATCGTTGTACCCGCCTCCCCCCCCCCCGAATGCCCCATCACCCACCGAGTAACAACCTATTCTTAAACTGGGATAGATCTGTCGTCTCGTAATTAGTACTCTCGTTTGTTCTCACACGCTCAACTACGTTTTATCAGTTCAAATCCCACTGGTAGGCGTGCATAGGGATTTTCGTCAGCAAAGTACAAGCCGCTGCAATTGCCTGGTTGATGGTTAACCACTGTGACTGTGTAAGTGCACAGCGGGCCCAGCGCAGTTCAAGGTTGTGTTTTCACGTTTGGCAAATTTCTTTTAGAAAATTTACAATCAGAAAACAATCCCGAAAGATCTTTCTGAAAGGAGAATAGTGTAGTGACAACGATTGCTATCAACCACATAATTAGAGCACCGAATGTAAACTGAGGAGAATTACAGGTCTGTAAGAATTTTATTGTAAATTCTCTTTAAAATGGGTCTGTGTGTGTATTGAATGTTTGGACAATGATCCCCTTAATGTACAGTACCAAAATTTATGGATCGTTTTATCACGGACTACTAATTTTCTGTCTTTCTGATTGTATCATCGATGATGATAAAGTGAGTTTCTTTCTTAAACACATTACTGATAGATTTTAATTTTGCTAAAACAGTGAGAAGACTAAGATATTGCACGAGATGTTAAAATTTCCACTATGTAAGCATTCGTCCATCAGTTCCACTTGATCGTCCAATCACGTGATACAGTTGTACGTGACACACAGACTCATACCCTTTCAATCAGTTTCGCCGTGAGCCAGCTTGACCTAGTTTTAGGCCATCGTTTAATCGAATAATATATTCTCACGATCAGTAATTATCACGGTAATCCGGTGCCAATCAGTGCACTCTGGTGGGTTCTGATTTCTTGTGTTGGGTTACGGCCCCTAAATAGACTGTGCACAGCGTCGCGGTTGGAATTCGGTCTTGACAATTTCTTTCAACCCCCTCAATCAGTGGGACGTTCAATAATCTGGTATTGAAATTCCAAAATATGCTCATTATGGCATGAGAACACACGTTCAGAGGCAAACAGTTGTTTTCATTGATTCATTTTCTAGTCTGTACAGATCAAATGCGGAAATGGCATGTTGGACGAGGATAGACATTCAGTCATTCAAAAATCACGGTAATTGACTGGTATTTGTACAAGAAAGTTTTGATAACTACTACAGTGGTGAAACGGACAACCATTCGGGGGAGGGAGAATCAGAACCAGTGACACGGTCATTGAATTGATTGTGTCAGAAACGTTTGCGCACACAAAATTGGATTACGTAACTCCATTAGTGACATCGCTTGGCTGAAAACTGAAGAGACTTGGATTCATGTTACGTGAAAGTGGCTTGTACGACAAAAGTGGGTCAATGATGTGTCCACTCGTCATGAGACGTTTTGCGATTGATGATCCTGGATATCTATTACCAAATGACCCTTGAGATTTTGTTGCACCACTGGCTGTGATAACTACTTGGGAATGTGTGTTCAAACATCCAGTGTGGTAGGGGATCGGTAAAATCCAGGAGGCAAGCAGCTGGAACACTTCAACTGTCCGTCCGAATCGACAAATTTGCACTCCTGATCAAAACAACTGTGCAGAACTTTTCATTTCATCCTTCAGTTGCTCCATGCATAATCAAATCCATCTATACAACATATTACATCATCAGACGTTAGTTGTTGCATTTTATCCTGAATGTGTTTATGAAACTTGACACTACTTTCTTTTAAAACGATAAGCAATTTGAAGGAGAATGCAACATTGCACGGTTTATATCCTGGAAAAGTTCACTGTATCTCAAATGGTGCCTGCTGCAGACCGATACAATGTTTACATAAGGTTTGGGAATGGATTACAGAAAAGACACTGATACATTGGGGGAGGGGGGAGAAGCGTCACCAAGGCCAAGCCAAGGTGATAAACAAGATTTTTGGTTGACATAGAATTGGTTTCCATCGGTTGATTGCAATTGCCTCGGCGATCTTGAGCACTCTGTTATTATCATTGGTAAAAACCATTCTAAATGCTTTCTCGTGATCCACGAGGTGTTGCGTCATCAACAGATGCTTGGCAGTCAACGAGCTTGGTGGTTTCTGAGTATGGTCCTTACCACTTACGGGCTGTGTGGACTTTGAAATGGCAAGCTTGTCTTGAACCAAGTTCGGAATGTGTTCCAAAACCTAATTACGTAATTGAGTTTCTAATAATCAGTTTATTTGTAGGCCTTATTTATTTCATGATTGTTTCATAAATCACTAAAATTTTCAGCGAGCATGTTTTTTCCTGTAAATCATGAAAGCCTAAACAATCTTAGACTCATATACAAGATGACACAGACTGGACGAGAAAAACAAAAGTTAGACAGTACCGAATCAAAGCTGCACAGCAGACAGGTCGATCTATTTCTCAAGGTTTCTGTGAGGTGATTGTAATTAAGACAATTGAAAACTGCGGGTCACCAACGACGATAATTTCCTCATGCTTTTCTGGTTTCCTGAAATATTCTTTATTCCCACCGTGTTAGGAATGGTTCTACAGATAAATTGTTTTTCTCAGTGCTCATGCGAACAGTCCACTACAGTAAGATTCACCTAGAATACAATTTAGACAATCTTGCCCAGTTCGGTTGTACATAATACGGCCACCGATATCATGGAGAATTGTAGAATTGAGAATTAAATGAGAATTTTAAGTTTACCAACCGTCAAAAAATCGTGCTACACTGTTTTGACACTGTTTTCCCACAAAAAATTCAAATCCTGTGGAGTAGAATGTCCAGCTCCAAATCGTTCACTCTCTTAGGATTTTATTCGATTCAAAGCTCTCGAATAGTACATTTAATTCGCACGGACGAGGAACAGTAGAACAAACTGTTTGCTTGCTCTTTTTTACTCCAAGTTGAAACGTTTTGAGCCCGTAAATGCTGAGCAAACAACCTTTGATGAGCACCTGAATAGTTGGAAAGACGTTTTTATCACTGAAGGTTTGAAACATTTCAGAACTTGAAAACATTTTAACAGAACTAAATAAAAATATTGCTTGACTTACTTGTGTAGAACTTTTTGAGTACTAAACTTACAAAATTGCACACATGTTCAGTTTTACCAATTGAATGAATAGCTATTCAAAAGAGGTGATTTGACCAACATTGACTGTTTCCACATCGAACACAGAGAGGATCAGTTGTGCATAATCAATGCTGTAAGAGGTGAACTGCACCTACAATTGAGAACGATAAAGGTTATGCGTTGATCGATTGATTGCGGACTTAAATCTGTCCAACTGGTTTCTTAATCTATCNGTCTGTCTGTCTGTCTGTCTGTCTGTCTGTCTGTCTGTCTGTCTGTCTGTCTGTCTGTCTGTCTGTCTGTCTGTCTGTCTGTCTATTTGTCTGTCTATCTGTCTAGCTCTTCGGAGGATCAATGTTAAAACTGTAAGCACGTGCTGCGTATTCATTAATCAACCGGTAACCTCCTGTAAATGAACGATAGGATGATACACTTTGCATTATCCAAGCCATATCGTGTAAAGGGAAAATGAAAAACGATCTGGTCAGCTGCTGGGTGGCGTAGTGGGTAGCACGCTTGCGTTCTACCCATGAAGTTGGAACGGTCTGATCAGCTGCTCGGTGGCGTAGTGGGTAGCACGCTTGCGTTCTGCCCATGTGCTTCCCGGTTTGATCCTCAGTCGGGTCGATGGATTCGCACTGCTGATGAGACCCAACCAGGTCGAAACAGCTGTTCAGTGCTTCCGAGCTTTTCAGTTCACTCTTCATTTGCTATATACATAACGAATTCCCATTTGAAATTTAACCAAATCCTCCATTACTCACATGTAACAATACAGTATTCATTGATCGTCACAGTTGAAACCGATTAATAAGAAAATCATTGATATTGCTTATAGTTTTGGGGAAACTGCGTTTTGTTGTTTTACAAAATGAGATAATTATATCTGGAACCAAAATCTTTTCGGGGACGCTGTCATTTTAGATGTAACCAATGTGAGATAACATAGAACGCAATCAATAAACAAAGTAGGTACACTAGCAATTAACACTTGCAGCAATTCTCATGGAAATATTGTACGGAGATTTTGATCATAATCAAAGTGAACACCATGGAGCTTTTCGCATTATGGGACAATCCCCCCCCCCCAGCCTCCGCAACGGATTACGTAATTCGTGTGGTTGATTAACATGGGATCTCCCTTGAACGGTAGATACACATAGTCAGACTTCCCCTGTGCGCCTATATTCTCTGGACGTTTCTCGTGTTCTCGCATCGTCCTATAGATAAACCATTGTGATGTAGTCATTCTGGACAAAAGCAGGAACTGAAGTTCATTATTGATTGTGTCCGTCGTGCACATTTTCTTCGCTTTTTGAACCGAAGAACAACTTAAATTTCTGTAACCAATTTCACACAAGCACACGCATAAAGCCAGAACTAAATCGTTAGGGCCCGAGTCCCGCACGCCCTGTTTGTTCTTAATGTTTGTCATATTAAATAGCATAAAAACGAATTCACTCAAAACGAGCTTTTTCGCCTCATTGTTGTTATTCTCAATTTGTTCCTTGGGACTAATGAGAGCTTTGTAACATGAGATTTGTTGAACTCATTCAATTTGCATGATTTGTTGCTTCCATCATATTTGCATAAAAGTGTATATATAAGTAGGTATACATTATATATATATACTATAAAGCTAATCGGCTCTGCTAATAGGCGTTCATCAAATTTGGCAGTTGGCGTGTGGACAGAAACAATCGAGATAGTGCTTGAATGAAACATTACATTAACCTACTTTCATTCACACCATGTCTGCTTTCTTCTGTAGAAATAAATCGGAATAGAAAATTGTCAACACAGTCTCAGTTCCAAACACCTATTTTTATTACAACCTGATGGAAACATAATCTTCTTCCACTTCGCGGGGACAAGGTAAACCGTTGTCCACTGTGTTCCACCACTGTCGTCAAACCTACAGCTTTGACGTGTGTGTGTGTGTTTGAGTGAGTGGAATGAGACAGGCTGTTCACTGCGCCACGTCGGTATCGGTAAAGCACACGATACTCCTTCCAAATCGCTTTGTCTCAATTTGAGAGAAGAAATTATTCAAACTCGTATTCTATGGCAAATGGGTGAAATGTATTGAGAACATGTCCCTCTCCATCTCCCACACAAGCACTTATAGTTACTTTCCTATATTTCCGCGGTTCTTTTATCAACTGTAACTGATCAATGGATGAAGATCTCATTCATTGTAAGAAATAAGAAAAAAACAAACCTATGTCGAATCACGGGGAATTCGAGTCTGGTGAGAGTAACAAGAGACTGAACTATTAAGCATAGTATATCTCTCTCATCCGCACTTCTTTCTTTCTTTTCATTTTTACTTCTTTTATTGAATATACAATTTTCAAGGAGGGAGAATATGCCAATCCAAGTGTTGCCATTTAACACAATGGAAAAAGTCAGTTGGTGGTGGTGGGGTTCGTACACATTTCGCGGGGTGATAATTTGGTGACATTACCACCGGACCACCACCGCGCTGCGATTGCTCATCATGACAATAAACCACATCTTTGCGGAATCAGTTAAATCATGTTTAGTGCAAACCACGGGTACGAGAGGAACTCACTTGTCGGTAACCATTTAGTCACTTCTCGTCGAGCTTTATCTTTTGAAGGGAGGGAATCAAATCAAAAGGGGTTGGGGGATAAAATGATCGGTAAAAGTAAACAGATGAATTGAAAATTTCCCGACTGTTTTGCTTTCGGCAGGCAAAAGAGTACGTCGAACCCAATGGCCAATTATTGCGGTCTTCATTGTACTCAGGAAACCAGTTCACCTTCACAGATGGAATCGACTCCAAAAAACAGTCCGGATGAAAGTATGTCAATGCATGCACTGCAGTGACATGACGATGTCTAACGAGCTGATCTGAAGATGTGACTAGGATATATGACAAACATGAACCAGCGTGATGATTTTCCTGGTATCGATTTGCACTGAACCTCATTATTGAGACGATTTCTCCCCACCCGCGACCCTCGTGACTGACAGTATTGAATTTAGTAGTGAGCAGTACATATAGCCAGCTAGTTTAATGTCAACTATGTACTTCATGGAAGTCAAATAGACGTGATCCATCATTCACCTAATGCCCTTCCAATTGAAAGAGGCTAGACAGCGATGGAATTAGTTCTGGTAATTAATCATGGTCTAAATATGTGTGTATGGACAATCCGCGTGTAGCAAAAGTCGATCCGTATCTCAGTCAGCAACCAGGACGCAGCAAATAGATTACGAAGAACGAGTAAACAAGAGAAATCCAAATGTTTAGCACAACATTCATGGGAGGGGCAGTAGAATAAGAGAGAAAATTTTCGATCAGTTTAGAACACCGATCATGTCATTACACACACCCTGTCTGACAGTCCATGCGGATACCAAAAACCATCCAGGTATACTTTTATCACCAGTTTCGCGCAAGTAACGGAGGATTTGATTGAATTTCAAAGAGGGAATACGTTGTGTATTTAAGACAAATGAAGTGTGAACTGAAAGGCTGGGAAGCACTGTGCAGCTGTTTCTACCTGGTCGGATGCTTCCTAGCGTTTTATTTACTGAAAGACCATTCTTTAACCTACATGATGCTTCATAAGATGACAAAACTGGCTTTATTCAATGTTTTGTTAGTTTTCTCAACACTATCCGGAATGAAATGTTAACAGAACATTTTTTATTTTCAAACATTTCTCTCATTTTGGTGAAAGTAGAAATGTCTAGGGTCACAGAACTACAGAAGCACTAGACATCGGGCCAAAGGTTCATCGAAACCGTTTGCAAGAGCTCGGTGAGGGGAGGCGGGACAGCGAGAAGTAGTGTGTATGAATATGATAAACCTAAGGAACGTGCGATCAATTTGTCGTGCGATTATTTGTCAAACAAAACTAATATCCACAAATTAACAATAGCACAATAGTAACTGAATCTTAAACGCAAAGTAACCTACACAAACCATACAACAAAAAAATGCGTAAGAATTCCATCTACATACATTTGGAATAATATTCTTTTAGTTTCAAATTTATCTCTGCCTAACCAATAAAATATGCCTAGGCATCAAAATTTGATCCGATTGAAAATACTGAATGTAGTAGGCTGTCGGAACTCAACTTCTAAAAACCCATGCTATAGTAATGAGAACAAAACACAACTATATTCAGAAATAGTCAAAACTGACCTATTGTGAATCTATCTTGCACTGCAAAAAGAAGCAAAAACCGAAATCGACGGTGAAAATTGATTTGAATCGGGTGGTCACTGATATGAAATGACAATATTTCTAGAACCGGTATCACTCAACGTCCACTAAATAAATTCGAATGATGTCATAACATATGTGCGATTGAAATCCTTAAAATAAACAATGATATAACTTCCAGCTCGGTGAATTGTGGTGAATAAATATTTGAGGTGCAGATAAATTAAAATTCTTTGACACGATCCTCCCGCTAGTGGAAAGCCAAGCAAAAATGACTTGACGAATTGCTCTCAGCGTTATGCCGGAGATAATCAAAAATCCATCGAAATGCTGATGCAGTAAAATGAATGGAAACATTTGTTGAAACTATCACTTGCATATAAGACATAACGCTACTTCACACAGTAGGCACACGCACAAACAAATTGATATCAGTCTCGATTAGAACTGTAGGTTGAGGATCGCAACACCGATAATTTCAAGTTCATGATTTCGGTAATTAAATACCTGGAGTGTTCAAACCCACTAGTTATGGTTTGTTATAGTTTGATAATAAGAATACGTCCAGGTACTCAGAAGATCAAAGGTATTTATTACACATACATAACTATCAAACAGAACAAAAAACAAGAATGCATGCTTGCGTGTGCCCAACTGGGGACAAAAATGGTTCTCGTCGAATTTGAAGGTGCTTAGAGTGACTGAGAGTGAAAACTTGGACCTCGTTCATCGCAACACTAGCTTCCAGGTTTGTAATTCGGTTGAAAACTTTCAAAACCTGGCTGATCATTTACCTGGTGGCCAATTGGGTAGTCTGCAGGCGTTTTATGGGTGAGATCCCGGGTTTCCTTCTACTCTCAGTCGAGTCGATGAAGCCCAACCAAGTCGACACAGGTGTACGGTACACTGCAGGTTTTAAGCTCACGTCTCATTTGCCCGACGAATTCGTCATCTACTTCTGTGAAATTGAAAGTGAGACATTGACCGCATTTTTTGATGTATATGCATTACCTGTAGGTTGATAGTAGTTTGGACAATGGAAGAACGATGGTGCGATGTTCAAAGGTGACACTCGTAAGCTCAGTCGTGATTGAAGGTTTTGGGGTGGTTTCACATGAACATTACAAATCCAGAAAGATCTATTGTCATGCAGTGTAAACTGTTCTGTATCTGACCATTTTGTATATCGTTTTGATAAAGTAATGAGCAGACAGAAGCGTATATCCGGGCTTTAACTCTCTCCCGAAATCGACAATCATAAACGGAATCTAGATTGATGCATTGCCCGCTTTGGGTTCAAATGTACAATATCCATTGATTTGGTCAGCCGTTAATCTTCCGCCTATCCAGGAGAGCGACAACTTTCTTGAACTTCATTCCAGAATTACTGGTGGAGGGGGTTATTGACATAAAAGTTGTGCTGCGTTTATTTGATTATCTTCGAGGATTTTGGAGGAACTACCACATGCAATCAACCCTTCAACCTCGTGTTAATGGGGTCTGTATGCTCAAAACTGAAGACAAAAGACAACCTNCCTGAAAAAGCTTTGTTCCATTGATAAGATTTGCATTGAAGAAAATAGTGTTGTATTGACAATTAAGAGGACGTTTTGGGTAATTGGGGACATACTATCTAAACATCAGCAAAGCGTCGTTACATCTCGCATCTGATAAGCACCGATCAGCGGAACAATTATGACAGACCGGACAGTATATTTGTTTGGTAACGACAAAATGCGCAGATGATAAATTGGTCTTTTTGCCCAAGAATAAGTTAGACCCACTTACAAACATCTTCCTCCACTGTGCATAAAAGAAAATTTACAGAGGATAAATACGTACGAGAGTTAAGTAAAAGTGTGGTCGATGCAAAGTTGGCTCATTTATGTGCATTGCGTATACGGTGGATATCAAGTCTGTTACGAATCCATCGATTTGGTGCAACATCGTTCGCTTTTTTCTTTATCCATCAGCTCACTGACCCTGATGATCTGATAAAACCATATTGATGACGTGATCAAGCCCAAGTCTACGCACCACTCTCTCTGTGTGTGTAGTGTGTCAAAAGGGCAATTTTGTGAGCGATGTTTCGGTGTCTTAGTTTTGTGCTGCAACTGATACTGAATTCTCAGTCAAACGAATATATATTCCACCTTCACATTTGACCCAGGGGAACATATGCGGGTTTGAGGCTTGTTAATAATCCACGCTTAAATTTGGATTCATGCTCTCCAATGCTGTGACAGCAAAAGCATGGAACTGAAACCTCTAGTGGGACAACCAATGTTCTGTCAGTCAAATTAAATTTCTGTTTTGATTGTTGTTTTGCCAAACAGAAGTTTGTCCGTAATTTGCACTTTAATATAACATCTGTTTGCTATGCAGCTCTGAGTTGGTGCCGTCTATCTTGCTTTATTTCACTCAGTCTGTATCATCTTGTATATGTATATAAGATACCTCTTTGAGCCGAGTCCATCATATGTATAAATATGAATGGACCAAGCAACCATGAGAAGTACACAGAGATACAACGATAGTATCAACGAACTGCGTTTTAAGCCCTACTGGCCCTAGTTTCACAGCGTCATTGACGATGTTTATAAAAGTGCGTTCCACTTGTGAACTATATACATTCGTGAGTATAGAATGTACACGTATCGGTAAAGTAGCAGGAAGATAGTGATGTGTAAAACCGAAGTGAACCTTTGTTGGCGAACAAGAATCCCGATCACTGAAAGTTGATTATTTTCCGGTCTTCCTCGATCTGTCCGTAATAGGTTTCGTTTATCCATAATATTCCAGCGCTGTGAACCAAATATCTGTTGTTGTGATGTACTACTTACATTTATGAGTTATATATTCTGATTGCACAAAAGGTCGTTACTGGCGGTTTCTCACAATGATCGAAAGAAAATTGGTGTAGACTGCATTGCAACTGAGGATGATACATTTCTTGGGATGGACAGTTCTATCAAATATCTTCCTTGGTTTTGGAAATTATGAGAAAACTGTTTCAGATGAGACATTTTGTTCTTTGTGCTCGAATTTATGGGTTTCCTTAGCGTTGATCCTATCAAACAATTCGTCCCCGTTCCTGCCAACCGTGTTGCTTTATGGCTCAAAGGACTTGCATAATAGAATGAAGCGATTGTACTTTACAGATCCACTCACCTACCATTTGTGTTTTTCATATTTCTATCCTGGTTGCTTGAACAAATTTAATTGCTCTACGTCGTGGTGTAGGCATTCTCAGGTGTCTACGTTTACCTGTCATGAACTCTGTCACCATATATATGAAAATTAGTTAGTTATTCCTGTAGGTTGGCGTGCAAATCTAATGCAATACGTACAGAGTATTGATTTGGCTATAAAGTTGCTTATAGGCCTGTTTTGTACAATTCATCTACCAAAGAATTTGGATTCAAGTCAAACTATGAATGAACTTACACAGGTTTACATAATTTTCCACTGCAGCGGGGTGGGGTGGGGGTGGGGGCGGAGAGGGGACAATCAGAATGAAGTTTGGATGATTGGAATGAGATTCTTCAAATGGAGCTAAAAATGTATCCCAGGGTGAATGCTGAATGAAATGTGCTTCATTTACATTGTGACCACAGTTGGAATTAACCAACGTTACGTATGTAACATTAAGAGAATCGGACAACGGGTTCAGCGCAATGAAAAATGAACAACACTTTTGTGCCCCTTGGTCACACGGATATCCATATCCTTTCAGGTCGGTGTAAAAACACCATCAGGCATGAAGTGGGAGCGATTCATCGCGCATTGGGCAGATAGAATCGCACCACTGTATGCGTTTATTGATATCTATTGTGGGTCAAACAAAACGCACCTTCCTGTTCGCTGGCAATCCACTCAAAGGCAGAGAAGATCACAGATACAAGTCATGCACCACACACACACACACACACATGTTTTGCGCGTAGTGTGTTCGGACGTTCACAAGGCGATTCCTAATGATCACCATATCCGAAACGCTTGTTGTGAGGGTGAAGGCGGAAACCGGTGAGTGAAGCCGGAGCGGGAGAAGGGGGGAGGGGGAGGCACAGTAGTGAACGCGTCCCATAAAAAAACGGTGAAGTATGCACTTGGCGTGTGCTGCTGCTGCTATTGACTAGCAATATAAGTCTTGTGACTCTTCATATGCAAAGACATGAAGACTTTGCACTGGGAGAAAAGCAACATTAGATGCATATTCAACAAAATCTGATTGATGCCAGGAATTGAATGCAGCTTGTTGCACCAGGTTTCCATGAAGCACAAACGATTTTTCAGACAAGTGAATAACCAAATACCAAGTTCTATGAGAGGTAGAAAGAGAGCTATTATATTAGGCAATTGCAGTTTTGATGGTCGTGGACTGTATAATATGATATGAAATAGGCCCGTTGAAAACGGAAGCTAGATAGATAGTTCTTTCAACTACCTGCGCGCAGCATCATTTCGCTGTTGGACTCGACTGTGGAGAAAAAAAACGGAACAGAAAAGAAATCGTTTGTGGTTTTGCGAATCACGGAAGCAATAAATAGATCGAAAAATTTGTAAACATGTGCAATTTACTACGGATGAAAAACATCTAACACTCCCTGTTGTTACTGTTTGATTAGCGCTGTGCTATACTGCCCATTGGGGTAGAAGGATGCGTTGTTGAACAGGATAAAACAATAAAATTGTCAGAGACCACATCACAACCCGACATCAAAAAGGGATTGAACTAACTAAAAGGTGTTTGAAAAAGCAAAAACATTGAAACCACACATTTTTATATTCATTATGGTGTTTTGGTAATTTGAGATGATTTGTCTGATTTGAGAAGTGGGCTAGACAGAGTTTTGGAGCTTTTGTACCACGTCAGTTGACGCTTGATCTATCTGTCAGTATGTATCACGTGACATTCTCACGCCCAAGCAAATCACATATTGCAGAGTGGTTCATGCCAATAAAATTTCTATGCACCGGAAACAGGACAAAACAGTGTTGAATCTGGACTATTTTCGCATTCATTGAGTTGCATAAGTCCCCTTGCAGGGACCGGATTTCCCAGTAGTTTCGATAAATACCGTCCGCTTAGTACCAGGACCGCTTAAACTGAAGTGAGAATAATTCAAAATATTATGGGTATATCTGGAATTAGAAAACTGGAAGAAAAATAAAGTTCAAACGTGATTACATTATTGCTGATTATCGACAAACAGAACAACTGTTTCATTCTGTTTTTGGCTCGTCAGCAGTGTATACTTGTGTCCACACTTCACAAGTGCATATCACCAATAATATGGTCATCGTTTGAATATTCCACCTTGATTGATTCTGTCCCCTTAGAACACACATCAAAAATCCGTTTTGTCTACCGCTTTAAAGTTTTCCCCCAGTCATACGAAGTAGTACAATTGATCGTTAGGTGAAGCACTAAAGCAAAGTTTTTTTGTTGTATCGATTTGGTGATCAAAGTAGAGTGGGGGTAGTAAAGGAGAGTTGCCTGAATCATGATGATCTTAAAAAAGTGTCGAGGAACTTCATGAAAAGAAAAAGGTACAACTTACTTTCATAGATGACGGAACCGAGCAGAGCTAACAACATCAACATTTTCGCTTGTCCGCACATATTTGCGTTTCCTGCCACGAAAGAAAATTGGAATAAAACGGACTGGGACCACAGTCGTGCTTATATCCGATCGCACGGTGATCCGACCAATCACATGCCTATTCAGCTAGAACAACACATACACATTTCCGTCAGGTAGACCCGCTTGGATAGGTGCATGTGCAACAAGCCAATCCGCCGTGTATTTTGACTGGCACAAAATATGTAGTGCTCAAGACACGTGCATCCTTGATGAAACTCTTCACACGAGCATCAGACGTCATCACCCGAGTAATAGTATCGAATGTGTAAGCACGCGTGGGTAACAGACACCGATAAAGACTATTTGTATCGGTTTCAAATCTGTGGTTCTATGCCTTCGAGAAATATCATAGGTGCGTCAACTTTATATCAAAACGGTCAATCAATGGCAAATACACGGCGAAAATTATCACCAGGATACAACATTTGTACGTATATGTAAACATACACTGTCAGTAGTGTGCCTTCAAAAGCCTCAGTATGGTCAGGGATTGAGTGTCTAGGATTGCGGCTGGTCACCCTTCCCTTGCACCTCGCGAAATCCTTCCATTATCCTTCCATTAGGTATGTATTGGGCACCTTGGCCGTTTATAACCGCATACAAAGGGTGTATGATCCGATGAACTGTACAACGGCACCCAAGGGATTGCGGATTTTACACACCGCCCCGCTGCCTTGCGGGTCAGGCTTTGGCTAGCCAAAGGCTTCGGTTGTGGATTCCTCAAGAAAATTCACCTGCCTTGGCCTGGGCAACCGTGGCAGTATTCAGTCCACAAGCAAATCATGGAACGTTTATATTTTTCATAAAGATTATTGTACCATATTTTTTGGCACAGTCTGGATTGAGACGTGTGTGAAAATAAATTAATAAAATGAAGTAATGTAATGGTTTCATTTGCTGTGATACAGATCCCAAGTTCTTAGCTTCATGGTGATGGGATTAAGTAAAACGAATAAACAAGCGGATATCACCAAGAAATCTAAATTCAATAGTCCAGTGAATGCCAGTCTGTTGAATACTACTAATGGGTTGCAATTCGATACTTTTCGATCTCTCAACTATGCCGAATACGGATGCTTACCTTTTGGTTGGGTCTCATCAGTGTGTGCGTTACAAAATAACCGATGGTGTCACTTGAACCCAAACCGTCAAGAATGTTCCCATGCTGTGACCCGTGAGATACACACCTCCATAGTTTTGAGGAACATAGAGGTTTGAAATTTCATAAATAGCATGGGCTGAGTGTAAAGAACTGCACGAGGTAATGCACGAGGGAAACAAAACATCACTTTTGTTCGGCCTATCTTACAAAATCAAGCCAAAGTCATGTGCAAAACAAGGGGAACGAGAGAAATAGAGTCAGAAGGGACCAAGGTCCGAATCGCTTTGTCAAACCGAGAAAAAAGTGGAGTGGATAAAATTGAATGCGTTCAGTCGAGCTACCGAACAGCAAGGTTTGGGGTGACGATGCGTACTGAAGGAAAGGAGGATCGTCGGTAGATGAATGCTCAGTGAAAAGGTAGAAGAAACATGCGGGACTTTGGGACAATATAGATGCTTGCAACGAAAAGCCTGATGAAGCGTTCTATGATGTAGCTCTCCGCCACTAATTGCACACACATACACACTCACAGTACGTCGAAAAACGAAACCCCAAAATTTACGGAATGGACAACAGATAATTGGATGAGTTTGGCCCACCATTCCCTCATGGACACGGGGAAAACAGCGGTTCGAGCTGCGTTCACAAGACAGCAGTAGTACATATACACACGCACTGGAGCATTCAAGTCCTGACTACCGCAATCGGGCCATTGATCCACGTGGTGTCCTCCAGGATGAAGTGCCGAACACGGGGGACAGCAACGCGATTGGGAAACTCAAGTCGAGACTGCATCAAAGTGAGCACAACATTGCGACCAGAATGGAGGGATCTCCTTAAACGGGCGATC
>UZAN01047846.1:0-19932 GCA_900618425.1 Echinostoma caproni | reverse complement strand
ACGTGCTTCGCAGTGTTCCAGTGGCGCCCACCGTTACAAAACCATTCTAGATAGTCAGGACGCACAACGGAACCATGCAATCATTCTTCCAGCAGTTGGGGTAAAGGAGTAAAGAAAAGCAGTGGGTTAGGTAGATGGCGGGATGGAGTGGATCTTCTCCATCACCTTGAGAGAACCGCATCCACAGCTTACTTGGCACTGGCCGACAGGTGACCCCCGCGCTATATAACTCGGCCGCTCCGACCAGGATTTCTGTGTAGATGAATGAAATGTGTGAGGGTGTCCGGATGCATGCGTACTGTTTGCAGTTCGGGAGGCAGTATCCCTGTGTCCTTACCGGACTTCGGTCTTCTACTGCGAGTGATTAACCGAGAGAGAATCCCCCTACAGACCACCTATACGTATCATTTCTTTTTTGGTTTCTTTTTATGTTTTCCTTCCTTCACTTTTTGTTTCATTTTGCTTTCCTTAATCGGTTGACTGAATAAATTGCTACTTTGATGGCTCCTGCGGTTGGGGCCTGGTGGGTACCGTTCTTTTTTTGCTTTCTCATTATTTCAGAGTTCAACATCATGGAACGTTGGGAGCCGACCCGAGTTTATCCTATCACCAGTCACTCATTTTCGAGTGTTCGTCGCATTATTTTCTAGCCGGTGAGTTTTCTTTTTTTATCGTTATAGGTTATTCTTCTGAACCATTAGGGATAAAAATCCCGCTGCCTTGCTTGGATGAGGGTTGGTCTAGTGATGGATGGGTGTTCCAGCACCTGGATGAGTAGACCTTCGTGCTACATACTGAGTGACTAGTCCTCCGAACTCGGGCATTGTTCGCAGAATGCAGTGGGGACAAAGGAAAGGTAAAATTTAAGGGGTCGGAAATCCACGTCACCTCATCTGCAAACATACACAATGTACGACAATCGTGGCAGTCAAAGGCCGGTGCTCAGATGTCCCAGGTTGGGGTCATTCCGATTGCCGGTAACGGTATGTCCGACGGAGCGCCAGAGTACTCTTCTGCTATGTGTTGGTCAAGTAGCTTTTCGAGTGACTGTTTAATCTTAGCCTAGACTGCTTTCATTGGCAGTGAGTTCCAAGGGCGACATACCCGTACCGAGAAACAGTGGTCTCGGGCTCTCAGATCAGATCAGATCATGTCAGGTTATGTCAGGTTGAACAGGACTGATAGTGGTCACGGTCAATCGAGCGTCCAGATTTCTTCTAGTAGTATGCTCACAAAGTGTGCGCCCACCACCGCGAATCGCCTTCAATACGGCGTCCTTGTTGAAAAGGAAAGGAAAAAGCTCGTCTCCTTCCACCTCATCGGCGAACAATGGACATGGGTCATGAAGGCGTTTCACAGTACATTAAAGATCCTGTTCTGGAAAGAGCTCCAGCCTTCGCTCATCCAGGGCGAGCTTAAATGCAGTCACGCTTCCTAAATCTACTAATTCCTTTGGCAAACTGTTCCAACTGTTCACTACTCTGTCACTGAAGAAGCTGAATCTAACAACCAGATTGCACCGCTGCTTATATAGTTTGTACCCGTTTTCTCTAGTTCCTTGGTAGATAGCCTCCTGGAACATGCTCTCTCCCCTTAGTTTTCTCCTTTCTAGCGAGGAGAGTCTTAAGTCTTTTAACCTGTCTTGGTATGAATTGCCCTTTTGACCTTCAATCATTCAAGTGGCTAGTCTTTGGACTTTCTCTAAACAACCTGCATCCTTTTTGAAGAAGAGTGCCCAAGCCTGCACGCAGTTCTCCAAGTGCGGCCTGACTATGGCCTTGTACAGGGGAGGAAAAGGTCGGGTTTCCTAAGAGGGTAGTACAGCTCTTTCCTCGCCCTCACCGCAGCCAGTATACACTGGTTCTCCCAGCGGAAATCTGTCGCCACCGATATTCCTAAGTCTCTGCTAGTTCTTACAATCCCTGCAGTAAAATACCCTCTACCTAGTTGGATTGACAATTGTTCATCAGCACGGGAAAGTAAATTAATCTTCTCCGCATTCAGTGGGACATCGCATACTGTTGCCCATTTCGTTACTCTACGCAGGTCATCCTGCAATTACTGCCGACTGCCTGATCCCACTGTCTCGACATCATCTGCCAAGAGGAAGCATGGCGAACGTAGGATGGCAACCAAATCGTCTATAAAAATGGGGAACAGGACGGGACTAAGCACTGAGCCCTGTGGTACTCCACTAGTGGATATGGCGTTGGCTGATTCCTTGTCTCCAATCCTCATGTAAAACGTGCGACTGGTCAAGAATTCCCTGATCCAGTTATGTCTTTCCGCCTATCCCCTTGTGTTTGAGCTTAGCTGACAGCAACCTGTGTTTGGTGGACTCAAAAGTTCTACAAAAGTCTAAATAACAGACTTCCACAGCTTTGCCCTCATCTAATCTCGAGGTTACCTCATTTAAAAATACTGTAAGTTAGATAAGTATGATCCACCCTTGGTAAGCCCGGGTTGTTGATCCGTAAGCAGCGTTTTTCGAAGTAAATGCTGTGCAATGTGCGTCCTCACCATCTTTTCTAGGCACTTGCACAATATACTCGTTAGGATCACCGGCCTGTAATTCCTAATCTGCGATTGTGCTCCTCCCTTGTAAATGGCAACAGCTGCAGCTGTTTTGCAGTCCCTCAGTAGCTTGCCCTGATCTAGGCTGGCTTCGAATAACTCCCTTAGAGGTCCCGCTATTATATCTGCGATCAGTTTGATGATTGCCGGGTGGATTCCATCGGGCCCTGGAGACTTACTTACGTTCAGCTCAGCTAATATTCGATAAACTGCTTCTAATGACACATAAGTATCTTCTATTTACCCTGTCGGGGGGGGGACGGGATCCTGTAGTTCCTGGTTGCCGCGATCTACTCTATGCACGCTACTGAAGTATGTGCAGAAGGTGTCTACCTTTTTTGGTCATCGATGACGGTCCTACCTTCCAATTGTAGAGGTCCCATCATCCTTTTATTGGGGTCCTTGGTTGGGTGTAGCTGTAGCAACGTTTCGGCTCCTTTTCCGCTCGGTTGGCTAGTTTCACCTCATAGTTCCTTTTACTCTTTCTAATGAGTGAAACCACTTCGTTACGATGCTTCGTGTACTGTCTCCAAGCCATCTGGGAACCCGAAGCTCGAAAAGCTTCCCAGCTTCGACTTTTACGTTTAATCGCCCTACCTACAGCAGCGTGTCACCATGGCAGTTTCTTCCTTAAACCTCCTCTTTTTCCTCCTTTTCATTTTTTTTCTTTTCATTTTACTTCCTTTTGTTGAATATACAAAGATACAATTTTCATGAAGGGGAAGCGGCAATCAAACGGCTGCCATAAAATACACAAATGGGGAAAGTCAGGCAGTAGTTATGGGATTCGAACACTCGTCCTCCGGGGCGATAATTGGTGACGTTACCACCGGGCCACTACCTCTAGGGGGAAAATTCATTATCGGGTGGTTTTTTATCAAACTCCAGCGTTCCTCTACGTCAGGGTGCTGCTCCGAACTCAACTGAGCTGCCTTTGCTCAAAGTAGATTCACGACAATCTTCTCAAAGTTCCTACACATCCCCTCACGGATTCTGGGTAGTTTCAACTGAAGTGTCTTCTTGATGAGAAGAAGATCACTTTTACCGATAGGAGGGGGACACTCTGGACTTTGTCCTTCTTCCTCCCGCGCTGTGATAATCAGGTCCAGCAGCGACGGCTGTTGGCCTTCTCGATACCTAGTGTTCACCTTCACTTGCGGATAAAGGGCCCGGGAGTGAATCCATTTGAGGTAGCTTTCGCCTGAACTTCGTGGACACCTCCCGAACTCTCAGTCAACATACCCATGGTTGAAGTCACCCATAACGACCAATCTGGTCGAATTTCGAGCTAAGTTGTCCAGTGCCTGGATAGTCTGTTGGTCCTCCGGTTGTGTGGCACTAGGATCCCTTTTTTCAAAGGCGATGGTTTTTTTCTTCTTTCTATGATAAGGTCCGCTGCAACTAGGTGCACATTGAGAGTAGAAACCTTAGTATTCGATTCTAATGAGCACAAGTGGGGTCTTAGTAGCAAGGCTACTCCTCCAGCTCCAGAGAAAAGACTTGCGGCTTAAGTCAACGAGAGTCCGGTTTCTTGCTCGAGTGAGCGTGAATGCCTTCCGTGCTTCAACCGTCCGGTATTCAAGTACTTTAGTTCACCAAGGATGGCTTGTTGGTCCATGGCTCATAGAGTACAATATCGGGATCACTTCTGGAATAAGCAGTCGACTCACGATTGGAAACGGATAATTTGCTATAGTGGGGCGGCATCCCTACTAAAAACCACAACATTTTAAATGTATTTTAGAAATATTGATGTCGAATTCACCTGTAATTGAACAGATTTTGCTTTTGGTTGAATGTGAGTGATTTTTTAAAATTTAATTTGTTTTAGTTGAGCTTAATTGACTTTGTTCGGAAAGTATAAATACGGCAACCTTATGACGACGATCACAGTCACGATCATACAAACCATGGCTCATGTTGACGATACTGTCGTTTCTGAACGAATGGTAAAACATTGCTGTGGATCGCTGGACGGATTCTAGGACTTCCGTGAATTCCAAAGGGTTACCTGCACTTCCTTCTACGTTTATGCATCAATGACAGCTAAACAAGTGATACGAGAGAGAAATTTTGGTCGGAAACTGACCCTTCCTGTGGGTTGGCCGTACAATTTCGTCAAGTATTACTGTGTACATCATCGAAGGCGAGATGCAACTGCAACCAGGTGATTATGGCGCTCATTTTCAATGTATTTAACCCGTTTTAGGCTGCAAAATCTCGATTGTCCGCCATTCTTCGCTCGGTTGGGATGGAGTGCCTCGTGATGAAACATTGTATTGTGTACAACCATGACTTCCACGTTTGTCAGTGGGGTTTGCATATAAGTATTCGTCGTCTATCTGAAGAAAAAGAAGAGGAAGTGTGTACTTTGATGGACACTTTAGAAGTACTCGGGAGATAGGGGATTTCGCCACACATAGGTTCAAGAGACCTTTAACTACGGCGGATCCATAGATCCATACATTGAAGAAGATCTCATTCGGATTCATGTGGCGATGCGGTAAAAGTTACGGATATACTGGAGAATCAGGGAGAGGTTAAAATAGGACTGAACGAAGGTGTCGTTCATCACATTTATTTTGTTCCTAAGATTATGCTGCACTGCGTCGACAGGTTTATTGATGTCGTTTTAGCAGACGCCACGCACCAGCTAAACTGTGGCGGGTACGTGCTTTGGTATACTATGCTTGTGGACGACACCGGTTTAGGTAGAAGTTTCTTCTACGCTATCTTACCGAATGAGAGCGGTGAGAGATATAGATCTGCCGTGGGGGCCATGAAAGGTATACCCAGCCTTTGCACAATGAAAGACTATAGTAGCTGGTCGGAGCTTGGCTCAGAACAACGCCTTTTCAGAATATTTTACGTCCTCTAATGTGGTATTTTGTCGTTTCCGTCTGGTTAAGGATATGAAGAAAAAATCTAAGCAGCTATCTGGTATGCCAACGTTCGAAAAGCAGCGCATCTTTCAATGGATGAGGGAACATGGTGTACTGTGATAGTGAGGTATCGTTTCATAGATTTCTAGACGCCGTAGAAAGTCGTAGCACAGAAGCAGGTGTTTATTTACGCCGAACGTGGTTACCATACCTAGAGCAATGGGCAGGGTATGCCGTGAGGACTAAGTTGACTTTAGGAAACCTAACTACCAACCGAGTCGAGACAGAAAATAGGCACCTCAGGACAGGCTTGCTTCCTTGATCTTCATTAGTGGATGTATTTACTAAAGCGCTACAACAAGTAAGGCCACTGGAAGTGATTCATGGAATTTACCTTGCTAAATATTCCATGAGGGGTAATCCGACCGCCAGCGGGATGCAATCGCTTGAACCGTTGCTCATACGAGTAACACCATTTGTGTGAAATATATTATTAAGTAACTGGAAGTCATGTAAGATTGAACTAATCTTTCATGAGAGAGGGTTCTTCATGGTAGTGGATATTAAGGGCAAGGGTCATAAAGTAGTTACCGCCGGGGAAACGAAGTGTGAGTGTTATTTCTATGCGCAGTAGTTGTTGCCCTGTTTGAATATAACCAGGTTATTCGATCTAATTCATTGGGATATTCACAGTCTTAATCTAGATAGGTGGATTATGAACCGCAGCGAAAGGCGTTCAGAACTCCACTTAGTAATAGCGGCCTCAAGAAAAGTCGTGGGTAAGACATCAAAGTTAGCTCAAATAGAGAATGTTCTTCAAGAGCTGGGCGTCTCTGTGAATAGTTTAGGTACAGTGCATTACAATTTGCAATGCAATCAACTTGGGCGTGTAGCAGCTGGATAGGGAAGTACCCGGACATCTAGATATTATTCGATAGACAGAGGTCGGCAACACAGACGGCGGAGAGTAAGCGTACCTGTCTTCCATCTACGAGCGTCAAGGTAAGAACCAAAAATCCACCAGTAGCTTCAACAAGCGGTTTGATAGAAAAGCGAAAATCAGTTTTAGTCAGTGTAGTAATCGATAGCGATGACGACGAAATAGTCATAGGCGACCCACTGGAGTATGCTGTGTTCCAAAGACTGACAACAACGACATCAGCAAAGTACATACTGGATGCTAAATGCAGAAGGCAAACCAATGCGGCATCACCGATGGAGGCGACTAATTGCAGTGTCTGTAAATCTGCATGGAACACGGTGGATTTGGACGATGATCAATAATGAATCCAGTACCAGAAATGCGGACGAAGAACACACAACAGTTGCGTTGCTTACACCGGAGAGGAAGCATACGTTTGAGTAAATTACCTCAGTCGATGACCGTGGACGTCAATAAGCCCAAAGTTACTGAAAACGGCCCATTAAGGGCAACGCCAATTTGATTTATTTGCCTCCGAGCTATGAATTCTGTTCAGGGACTAAACCAAGGTATAGGTCTAGATTCCTTTTGAGAGCGGATTTTGTAGGAGCATTAACTACTTCTTCGGAGAGGCTATTCCGAGGTGGAATGACCCTGTGGGTGAAGGAGCATTGGCGGAGTAGTGTACGGCACGCGGTTTGAAGAGTCTCTTGCTATGCATACGAAGATTATCCATGTTAGTGCGCACGAAGTAGTCATCGACCATACCGAACTTGAAGGTGCAGCTCTTATTTATGAAGTTTAGCTCGTTTTAAAATGTCACTATGGGACACTTCGAAAGCTGACAAAAGTTGGTTTTATTTTTTAATCGTCGATTACCTTGGGCTGAAATTTTCAGAATGATATTTAGAGTAGTTTTGACATTTATATGGAAGGTGCAGTTCTTATTGAGGGAGATTTTGTCCATTTCGTTAACGAGAACTAGTTCCTATATATTAATCAATAATAATAATTTTATTTTTCATGGTAAATTAATTTCCCTTCAATTTGTTTTAGTTGTCGGATGCACCAGGGAATCTGGCATTATTTTGAAGGTCTTCAATAAGCGAGATAGTTTTTGAGCGACAGATGTCTCCAGTTGGGATTTTGTTCATGGTTTGGATAATGGGGATTGATCAAATGACCTTGAATCTTTTGAAAAAGAGAAGGATGAAGCAAGGAAGTAAGGTGTTAGAATCAGATAAAATCGGGAAACATGGCAGTCCAGCTCTTGTCCAGTCCGTCCTTGAACTGCGCTGAGACAAACCTAGGCTGGCAGTCTGTTCCATGCGTTTACCACCCTATGGCACAAAACGTTCGTCCTTATGCTCTTCAGAGCTCTGGGTTTGCTCAATTTCAATCTGTTGCTACTGAGGAAAGGGTTTTCGTCTATGCTGAGTAGGGAGCTCCGTGCTGGCAATTCCTTTCAGGAGCTTGAAGGTCTCTGTAAGATTCCCCCCTCAATCTTCTGCGTTTGAGGGGGACATATCCCAACCTCTCCAGCCTCTGGGTGCACGTTACCTGTTGGAAACCTGGGAGAACTTTAATGACTCTTCTTTGTATCCTTTCAAGAGTGGTCATGTCTCCAACTTTAGTTGGTGCTCACGCCTGGACTCCATACTCTAAGTGGGGATGAACGAACGCTTTCCAATGGAAGCAGGACTTTCGAGTCCCTGGATGCAACAGTGCGTCGCAACTGGAGCAATGCACTTTGAGTCTTCCCAGCAGCCTCAGCACATTGTGGTGTCTGCTTGAATGACTGGTGCATAATCATTCCCAGGTCTTTATTGTCTCTGTGTACTAAATTATCATAGGGTTATGGGGGTCAAAGTAGCGCACTACAAGGAAACCGTCGGACACTAAGCGCCTGCACTTGCTGGCGTTTAATGGTAGGCCACAGACCACGGACCAGTTATAGACGGGGTTTAAGTCCGCCTGTATGATATCCCAGATGGGCTACCTAGAAACCTCAGCATCATAAGCAAGTGGGGAGCACGGCGACTGTAGCCTTTGAGCTGGATCGTTAGTAAAGATTATGAACAGCAAAGAAAAAAAGCACCGTTACCTGTGGTACCCCACTGCAGGCCCAGGCGGAGCTAGATCCGGACTATATAGGCGGCAAAAGGGAAAAATTACCTGGTGGTGAGCTGCCTCATTAGGGTAGAGGCAGCTGCGGATAGAGGCGAGCTGCAGTAGCCAGGATCATTAGATACCGAAATCGAAGAAAAGACCTCTACTCTCTCCTCATATGCTCTAGGGCTCTAGGGCTTTTCTCATTAAAAAGAAGGAGACTGTGAGAGAACCTGATAGAAACTTTCAAAATCATGAAGGGAATATCGGGGATAGGAGCGGACACTCTCTTCACATTAGCTCCACAACACGGCACTAGGGGGCATGAGTTCAAGCTCATGAAGCAAAGATGTCGACTAAACATGCGAAAGCACTTTTTCAGTAATAGGATAGTCGATAGCTGGAAACGGCCTCCCCAGGAAATAGCCGACCTTCAAACAGTGCAGCCCTTTAAGACTGCCCTTGATAAGCAAGCCTATCCTCATATCTGGAAGTGCAGATGAGTGTAGATGTGCCAAATGTTCCGGATGCCATTTCCCTTTTTCACTGGTGCACGTAATGGAACGCTCACATCTAACAATTCACTCACCACCTTGCTGAGATGATATTCTGTTTCTCATTCTTAGTTCAGCAGAGCCGGTTGCCCACGTAGTGAGCATATCATCGAAGGAATTCTGGACGCTCGATTGGCTGTGGCCATATTCAGTCCTGTGTAACCTGACCTGTGCTGTCCTCAAAGGCCGTTCAAGGACGCGCGGATCGAAATTTGGAGTTGTGATAGAACAGAAGCCGCAACGTAGGCGCTTTCTAAAATTCCTTTTTTTTGTACCATTCCAGGTCCCGCACATATTCGATGAACAGGACCAGAAGAATTGCGGCCAAAAGACACCGTTTGAGACCCTTTTGTACTTTTCATCCCGGACTTGAGATCCGCTTTTGAACGGACTCTCCTCCCTTGTTTTCCGTACACTGTGTTTCCTGCTTCATCCCACTAGTGTGTTCGTGTACTCACTTCGTGGGTCGCTCGTTTGGGACGCCGCCCTCCAAGGTACGCTAATAAACCTTAGTCTCCAAGCCTTCAGCTCTGCAATTATATCAGCAATGTGCTTGATGATCGCTGGGTTAGATCCGTCTTGTCCCGGAGCTTTGGATACCTTAAGGCCGCTTAGTACCTGAGATACTTGATCGACTGTTACCCGTAGTTCCTCCACCACGACCGTCACCCAGTCCTGGGAAGCACTTGACTCACCGGTGTTGAACCTTAGCACTTTGCTAAAGTAAGCGCAGAATGCACCAGCTTTACTCTGGTTTTCAGTTATAACCCTATTTTCTTCAAATACCAGTGGGCCCATCTCTTCTCTGGTACAACCCTTTGACTGGACATACCCGTCCTTTTTGGCTCGAGCTTTACTTTCTGGGCCAGCTTCATTTCGTACAACCGCTTTTCTCTTTCACTAGGTTAACCACTGCATTTCTGTGCAATTAATCATCGACCTATGGGTGTCGGTCAGTTGATAGGCTCGCCAGCTTCGGTTTCGGTATCTAATGACCCTGGCTACTGCAGCTCGCCTTTATCCGCAGCCGCCTCTACCTTAATGAGGCAAAGAGGTCCTGGAGGTTGAGGAGCTTGTGGTCGATTAACAACCAGCATTCCTCTATGTCTGTGGTGTATCGCCTACTTATGTTCATTCTACCAAAATCCCTATACATCAGCAATCTACGTACAGGTAGCTTCGTCTGGAAATCGACCCCGATGAGGAGGTGATCACTCTTTCCAATCGGTGGATATCCAGCGACACTAACTACATCCTGTTTCCTTTTGGAGACCACCAGATCCAGTAGGGATGGTTCCTGCTGATCTCTGAACCGCGTGCAGAATGCAACACACTGAAAGAATGACCTTGTGTTTATTCACTCTAAATACCTTTCCTCCTGACTATCTTTGGTGCACCAAACTGCCATCAAATCTATATCAGGTGGGTTAAAGTCAACAACTATGTATAGCTTCATTTATCCCTGAACAGAGAGATCAAGTGCATCAATCAGTGCCCGATCATGGGTGATCTCAGCCTCGGGACACCAGTAGACGCACGCCATCGTAATGTTGTTGTCCGGTAAGAGCAGAGTTACGGCACATAGTTGAACACTGTGCAGGTTCACCGAAACTTCGCAAACCAAGTGGATAATGTCCGTCCTTATGAGGAAGGCTACTTCTTCTGGTGCTAGAGGTCGATCCTGCCGGTGGATGTCGAAGCTGTCTAGCACTAAACCTGGTGTCTTATCGTGGCCCTTAAACCATGTTTCCGATACAGCTATTACAGCTGCATTTAGGTCATACGTTACTGCAAAGAGTTCCATCCACTTATTCCTAATACTGCACGTGTTCGTTACAAGTAACCGACAGCTCTCAATTGATGGATTATGGTGCTCATTTTTTCACTCTATCTTGGGCCTCAGACACAGCACCCAAGTGGGTAGCAACTTTTTTTGACGACTTGCTTCCATCATCCTGCTTACTCGGTGACGAGGCAGCTTCGCGACTCCTCGTCCTCCATTACATCCTCGATCACCACTATTGATGACATCTTATTTCCGCCGGTCGTTAAGGATCGGTTTCCGCCTGTCACCCCGAAATGGCTCGGCAAGTGAATGTGCATTCTGGGTGCTCTGCCTTCTAAGACCCCTGGGCACATCCGGGGTTATTATGTACCTACTCCGTGTTACGTGGAATATTCTCCCAGGGTTTGCCAGTAGTTGATTTCTACTGGCTTGTTCAGCAAATTCCACTAGAAGTGGCCTAGCCGCTCGGTGTTTACCATTGTTTGTCCCCCGCCATACTCCAACTCTATGGACTCTCCTTAGTTTACATCGTTCCATGCCAGCTCTCCTTAGGATATGTAGCACACTGCATCTATCCATGTCCCGACGAGCTTCTGTCTCCTTTACCAGTGACTCTTCGTTGTTGAGGATCAAAAGTNTTTTAGGAATCCCAGTTTGGTCGCCGTCGTTTGTTTTCAGTGACCTAAGTCGGTAACCTTCTAGGCCATCGAGAATGGTTTTCTTGGCCTCATTGGGTTTACTCTGACCTTTGCCAGCAGTTCCAACGTTAGGGGTTTTGGTAATAGGCCTCCTGAATACCCGCGGTACAGCAGAACTGACTGCTGTCTCAACTTTGCTAGTCGCCCTGCAGCCCCGGATGATGGGGCCAGCCTTAGCTTTTGCATCATCCCCGAAAGCTTTCGGCGGATTCAGTTGCTTGGTCTCTTTGGTGGGGCAGCAAGCTCTCTGGTCTTTAGTTTAAGGCGGCATTTCTGTCGCCCCCTTATAGATATGGGTGACTATGGCCGCTTTAAAGTCACTTGGGAAGGTGGCTGTCTCGACCGACTTGATAACTAGGCTGGCTAAAGGGCGTGCTAAGATCCCCTTCAATGGTTTTAAGATCGCGCGGTGCATGTCGTCTGGGCCTGCAGGTTTGTTCCTGTCTAGTGCTTCAATAGTTTTTTCAACTTTCTGTGGCCCGATTAAGATTTTATCCATGGGGCGCTCGGTCGTGGTACTTTGTGCCTGCACGGTATTGCCCGGGTCCACAGTGCACAATGCTTCGAAATGATGTTGTAGAGCAGAAGCCTTTTCCAAGCTAATGAGCGTTGGGTTGCCACCAGCGTCGCGGATGCATCCGATAGTTTCCCTAGTGGCCGCCTTCGACTGTACATAACCGTAATTTGCTTTCAGGCACATCTTACTCTTCTTTTCCACCGTGAGCTCATAGAGTTGCTTGGATTCTGACTGAGCCCTGTAGTAGGTTTTGCGCTCCTGCAAGTTCTGAAGGTATCTCGAGTGACCGTTAGTGGCAGTGAACCTCTTCTAGGCTGCCCGCTCTCTACTCAGTAATTAGGCCTACCGTCGAAACCACCGCCAAGGATTATTAGGTCTACCTTGCGAACGCAATGATGCAAGGCGTCAGCCAACGAGATGAGGTTTGTTTTTATTCTGTCCCCAGTCTCGCGGTAATTTGTCGCTTCCTCCGGCCATTAGAGCTATGACGCGGCCAAGGGGAGACCCTCAGTGTCCAATCCTCTGTAGCATCGCCTGGGTTCTAACCGCGGAGCTCGTAGACGACAGACAAAAAGGAAACGAATAGTTGCGTGATCACTCCTACCTAGCGATGATCCTAGTTCTAAGCCCTCGAATTCATTCAAGCCATTGGTAAATACCAGGTCCAGAATTTAAGGTGGGTTACCTGGTTTCTATCTTGTTGGGTGCTTGATGTGCTGTATCAAGGCTGAGTTGAGCACTATATCAAGCAACTTCTCTCCTAAACTGCTGGGTGGTGCGTTTTCCGTCGGCCAGTCAATCTCAGGAGCGTTCACGGCAGTAAGCACAGATGCGTATCATGTAATTCTTTGGTTGGTGTATACACGATAATGTCATCTTGGTAAGCTGCAACTCCATCCAAACCAGAAATTAAGAGAATTCACAACATTCTGAAATATAACCGGTGAAACACTAAGAACAAATGTCAAAAGGTTATAAAGAAATAGATCAAATGGTGTGGTAATTGTGGTCAATTCACTAGACTTATCATCAAGTGAAGAAATGCATCCTTTAGGTCTAGTTTGGAAAAGAATTCCGATCCGTAAAATTGATGGAGGATGTCTTCGGGTTCAATGGTTGAGCAGCTTGTTTGCTTTAAGAATCTGTTGGCTGCAATACGGTAAGCCCCACAAATTCTGGGTGTTTTACCAGCACGTTTCAACGAAACCATAATAGGGGTAGCCCAAACAGAAGAATCCACAGGCTTTAATACACCCTTCTCAAACAAGTCGTGCAAAACTGTTTTCATGGGTTCATGGAAACCCAGTGGTATAATTCGACGTTTCAGAAATATTGGGGAACCATCAAATTCCAAGTCAGTTGGGGCCATTTTAATTCCACCCTTATTGTTGGAGCGATTAAGAACCAACTGACGCAGTCGAGATTGTTGATCATCAGTGAAAAATGAAGGAGAAATTTTCATGCATTTCATACAATCGAGGCCAATAATATAAATGAATCAATAACAAGAAAGAAGCAATTGAATAGGTGCTGTTCGTCATCAGTAAGAAGTAGTTCACACGAATCCAAAACAGGAAGGTTATGGCCTGTTATACCTTTAACCGTAATGTCAGTTGTGTTAAGATACACTCGTGGTTTCAAACGCTGAAGAACAGTCTTTGAAATAGGTGAGTGCACACTCCCTGTGTCTATGATGAATGAATGACGAAAACAATGATTGACTGTGAAGGTACGAATAATATGTTGAGACTTGTTGGAACTGTGAACGGATAAATTTATCGATAGACAAGCACGAGTCAGGGACTGAGTTCTGTGTCAAACAGTTACGTGTGCTTAGACGAACAGATTGGATATGCGCAGACTTATCACACTTGCGGCACTTGGAATTGCAAAATTTGCAAGTTAGTCGAGAATGTCGCCTACCGCATGATTTGCAAGGGTTCCAATGGTGGATGTTATTATTTGTAGGTTGCGTGGACGTCGAACTATGATTAACGGCTTTGTTGACACTTTGGAACTGCCGCGTCTGTTGAGCTTCAAGCACTGAACCACGGTTGTGACTGAACAATACTTTCGGCTCCTCTCGTACGGCCACACGTATATCCTGATATTTTTCACAGACCAACTTTGCGGTTTGAAAAGTGCAGTTTGGAATCAACAATAACTGCTGCTCTAGCTCAGAACAGTTAATTCCAGCAATGAGTCCATCACGGAGCTGGGTTTGAAGCTGGTCTTCGAAATTTCAGCGAGCAGCGTAAGTCTGCAGCTGAAGAATGAAGTCTCCGACGGACCGATTAGGATCACGAACAAGGCAATCGAATTTCACTCTGTCAGCTGCCTCGAAGTTGACTGGCTGGAAATGCTTTAGTAACAGATCCTTCAATTCGTCGTACTTCGGTTGGATCGGTAACTCTGGGAATGCCAAATTTTTAATTAGCGCATAAACTTCCTTTCCAACAGCAGTAAGAAAATGTGCCGTTTTCCTCTCGGCGCCCAGACTCTTGCGGGTAAGACACCAAATCTCAAAACGCTCGAAACAATCTTCCATATAACGTGAATTCGAATGAATATCAAGAATTTCCAAGTTGCATGTGTCAATAATTAGACAAAAGCTGCGACGCCAACTGTGACAATCTGTAATTGGTATCGGAATTCGAATCGCAATAAATCCGCATAGTTAAGCTCCAACCGAAATAGTATGCAGTATGGAATAAAATTCTAAAATATTCGAAGTCGAATTATATTACGCGTCGAAATCATACAAAGCAATCGATCATGTAAGGAAACAATAATTTTCAGTTTATAAACAATCACCACATCATCCCAGCGGAGAAATAACGACGCGTGTCACGAATGATTTCTTGACGGCTCACAGAGATTGTACCAGTAGCGAACCGGAAATGCCCTTTGAGTCAAAAGCGGATAGCGATTGATGTGAACTATAATCCATGTGTTCGGTACTGCGATGTTCAATTGTGTAGTCATAAGCAGAGTCAGATGCTCCAACGCTGAATCATACCTGCACAGCTTCTGAAAAGGGATTTATCAGGGTTATAAAAAATTTCAAGGCCTCACGATCGGTAACGGTGGTCAAACGATAATCAAAAAGGAACTTGTGGAGGCGTCTGACTGTCAATATACAGTTTGTTCATTTTGTTCAAGAATAACACCAGTGCCATCAGGTGATGAATCAGTAATAAAAGTGGAGTGAGTTTTGGGACTGAATGGATGAAGTACAGTATTGGTCTGCAGAAAACTCAGCAATTCACGTAATCTGTGCTCATGAACATCAGTCCAAATTAAGTTGTCAGAAGATGAGAGTAGTAATAGGGGTAAAGCTTTCTGACTGAAATTAGGGATAAATCCAGAAGAGTACTGTGGGGCTCCAATCAGGGATCTTAGTTGGTGTACGTTAGATGGTTATTTGGCTTTCGTTAGAGGAAGTAAGCGCTTTGGGTCAGGCTTGTGACCCTTGTCATCAGCTAGATATCCAAGACATTCGAAATGGAAGACACAAAGTGAACAACTCTTAAGACGAACGACAACGGTTTTATCAGAAAACCTACAAAAGATTTCAATTAATTGCGCGGAATGAGTGGACTTGTCTGGAGCGTGAAAAATAATGCTATACTGATACACTTCAACATCAGATATACCACTAATAATTTCATCCATAATATGTTGAAATATGACAGAAGAAATGATAAACTAAACGTCAGAATCTGATATTTGTACAAACCAAACGGAGTAATAATACTTGTCCAAATGGAGGACGTTTCGTTTGACGGGATTTGCACATAAGAATCTTTCAAGTAAATCTTGGAAAATACCTTATAACCAGTCAACATATTCAGAATGTCCTCTGGTTCAACAACGTTTGTCGTAACAGTCTTGGATTTAGGGCGATTCGCTAGTCACCGCATTCTAGGGGTATCACCATCCGACTTGAGTGGTGTGATGATTGGTGTACCCCATGCTGACGACACCACCTTCTCTATAACACCTTCGGAACACAAATTGCTTAGTGCATTCATGACAAGTTCCCAAAGGCCATATGGAATAAACCGGCAGTTGAGAAAAACTGGATTGACATTAACTGGCAGTTTCACTGGGGGGAAGTTTCATGCCACCACGTTCAGTTCATTTTCAGTATCAATAGATGTTAACAAGGAAACATTTAGTGCTTGAATTGCTTTCAAGCTTAGTATATATGTATCTTAATCCACCTATCCCCTTTCAATGTTATTGTTGTTGCGTTGGCACCATGCTTGTTTTTGAGACGGTGGTAAATATATATATATATATATATATATCGAACGAACAGTTTTAAATCATGAACAGAAATCAGGGAATCCACGCTACCACTGCCCAAAATGAAATGAAGTAAGTGTTACGTCTGCGAGTATTACATTACACCAACACCGTTATCTAGGCCGAACAGGCTCGAACTTCGCATTAACGATCACTCATCAACTGGTATGGACAAGTTCGCACGCGATATCGACAATCAATCCCGAAATGGAACGAATGTATTCAACCCGATAACAAAGAACGATCCCAAGGAACCGAAACCGACGAGGACGTGCAATGAAAACACGAATACAGATGACAGATCACGACCTTTATGCGGTATCTAAAACACATTATATTAAATTGTACAGAACAGGAAAAACATACTTGGATGTATATTCACCCAAGCAGAACTCAGAAGACAATCGAACGAAATTTACACCAAGCTCAACCGAGCTGACCGAGCAATATGTCCCGGGTTGAACGTTGAAAACGTTATGCTGGAACGTTTAAACAAACAGGAAGTTACAAACCGCAAAGAATTGAAATGACAGGAAACAAACAGTAATAAAGAAGAATAAAAAACCTTTCGTTTTAACCGCAGTGAATCAGCTGCCGTAATCGATTCCAGTTAGTTAGTTTCCAGTGGAACTGAACATTTGTTCACGAATACGACCAGAATGGGAGGTAATTGCCAAAGAAAACGAAGAAAACGGTTTGTCTATTTCACTCCGTTCGGATTCAATGGACTGACACAGGCGACACAGACTGAATGTGACCAGTTTATCGACGCTCGTGAGATGAAGCGGAACGGAATAGACATGTCCATATAGAATGACGTTTGCCACAGGAAGCACAGTTGCCATAGGACTTCTCCGAATGTGTCACATTATGTGAGCGAGATTGTGCAGCTGGTTAGAAATGTCCGCCGGAAGCATGAACTTTTGTCGATTTGGTTTCCACCGAATTAAACATCACCGTAGATTCGACAGTCGATGGCATAGATGAATTAGCTGCACAAATGTCCTGCTATTGTTCACAATTGGCCCAGACATCTTTGAACATAGCATCGGATAGCTTCAGAAGTTCATTTTGCAAATTAGCATTGGTAATGCCAGCAATCAGTCGATCTCTGAACTGCATGTCCATTAAGTCTGCAAAATCACACTGCAGCTTTGGTGAGCAATTTCAGGATGAATTCTTGGATGCCCTGGTTCGGATTGCGTACCACTGAATGAAATCTTGCCCCCTCCGAGGCTTCAATGTGCGTCGCCTTCATATGCAGTGAGAGGAGGAATTTTAAATTCTCATACAGTGCAGAAACAGGTGGGTAAGAATAAGCTAAGTTTTTTTATTAGTGTATAAGCACTTACCGGTGGCCTTCAGATAGAACGCGGATTTCCACTGCTCATCGGGTTTGGAAGCAGTCAACCAACAAATTTCAAAATGTCCAAAATAATCCTCGATGTGTCGTGCGCTGCAATTTAGTTCTAGGTGTTCNTGTTCTGGGGAAGTCCAATTCATGAAGCAGTATCCTGACCGCGACACCAAATGTGGTATTGCGAATGGAATTCGAAATACAGTTCCGGAATTCACGCAAAACCGATCTCCAAAAATAGAACAACTCCGAATGGAATGTCACATGAAATTTATTCTAATCATATGTAATGCCTACTCAATGCATTAAAAGTGTACAATAACTTTATCGAGCGGGCAAAGATGTATTCAGAAAATCGTGAAAAATCCGCCATTTGCGAACCGTCGGAGATTGGCGAATTCCAGACCATGTCGTTTAGGTAAGTGGATGCCTCCATCACATTCCAGCGGTTAATGAGAAATGAAAGTGTTGCACCGGTCATTTCCCAAGACATTACCTAGACAATGTTATTGTGCATGGTTGTACTGTAAAAGAATGCATAGAAAACTTACATCAAAGTCTGACGGTCATTGCTGATGCAGGCCACCTGTCTTAAACCAGAAACGTGCGCTATCTTACAACGGAAAGTTAACTTGGGCACGTTATCACCAAAATGGATATTCGGAATTACACAGTAAAGTCAACTATCACCCAAACATGGTCTGTACCTTTCTCATCAACAGAAGTCCGACAGTTTCTTGGGTAAAACATATTATAAGCAGTCAATAAAGAGATATTTAACCATCACCGCACTTCTCCAGTGGTTAACGAAGAAAGGCCAAACGTACCTGTAGATACCCAAATGCGGAGAATCATTTAAGCCGTTTTAGTCCGGTGCTTCCCAGACCTGGCATGAGATGTCCCTGCTTTCCTCTTGAAAAATTAGGCGATTGATACTATAATTGGAGCAGTCTTATCTCAACAGGCCACAGACGCCATCCACTGGCTCGTAAAACCAAAACACAAATGTTGCGTCACGCATCACTGGCTTATTCGCTTCATTCGTCTATCTTGTTCGATGTTATACGTACGCGACCGATTAGAGTATACGAAAGGAATTCCTCTCGCATTGTTTGTCCTCTGACTTGCCTGTCCAAATTAATTACGGGATCCAAATGTTTCAGTATTTTCTTTTTGCTCAGATTGAGTTTCATTATATTTATTACCTATATTATTGCTTTAGGTATGGGCAATAATTTATCTCCCGTCTACTTCGATCTACGTAGTTTCTAGGCTGCATGGTTGTCAACTGAACGTGTCTGACCTTGGTTGCTAAGTTTAAATAATCTCAATATGGAAATTGTGGCAAATCTATTGAATAACCAAATGAAGTTCTCTCGCAACCCGAAGAAGTTGCATTATATAAGGTTTATCAGTAATAATCTATTTTTGATAGGTAACTCACTGAATTCGAGAAATATCACTTTCGTCAAAGTCAACCTTCAAGTCAAGGCATTTTTGTGCACAGTTTTGAATGTTCGTATTGTAGTGTGGAATGGAATTGAATGCCGAATTGCCGTTACAGGTTGTACAAGTTGCGTGACGCCTGGCACCGTGATAGAAGACACTGCGAACGAAGACCAAAACAGCAACCACACATAACACTACCATTTTGTATTGTAACTATTTCATGTTCCTTTAGTGTTACTACGTTCTGCATCAATATAATTTCGTTCAAACTCTTCGAGTCTTCTCCCTGATTGAAACATACTACAAAGTGGTGACCCTGCCATGCCAAAAACGAAAGCGAAATCCTCTGACGATTCTGAACGGCCACCGAAGAGCCACGCCGAAATATCTCCGGATATAATGCCCGCACTAATTAGCATTCTGGACCGTCTTTCTACTAAGAGTCAGTTTCCAAAACCTTGTCCTCCTATCCCAATCCCGGAAAATTTTGCAATTGGTAACAGTTACAACCACTGGGAGAGACAACACAAAAATCTATCTCCGCAATTTCCCACATGATAAACATGCCGATTTGGTGTATAGCTTTCTAACAGGCGTGGCATTCAACATTGTTTCCGAATCTCGAATCTTGGATAATGATGTAACAGACGACACATTCAAGAATCTCCAAAAACTCTAGGATATGCCAAAGCTAGCGGTCGAGTACCGTCGGGAATTCCATTCTCGGCAACAACTCGCTGATCACAACGTTCGCACGTACGTCCGAACGCTGC
>UZAN01047843.1:13064-25445 GCA_900618425.1 Echinostoma caproni | reverse complement strand
TTTTACATATATTATTTGCTTGTTTTATCGTTAGTAGCAATAATAATAAGTGTATATTTCACGGAGCCCCGTGAATCGTACAGAGGCATTATCAGATGTACAACATAATCATCCGTATAGAAGAAGCCAAAAGGAAAAATTTGAACGTCGCAGTGAACATAATTGCAAATGGAACACAAAGTGGACAAGATATCAGAGAAAACGTTTCGGGATGGCGGAATGCTCTAAAAGAGCAAGTCGGTGGAAGTAGGACGGAAAACCAGAATTGTTATACCGGATGAATGATGAGATGACTGAAAATACGACAATCAGTGAGTAAAATAACAAGAGGCGATCTGCAGATCGTTGGACGGGAATGAACGGAAACCGACACAAGAGCGGATAGGATGAAGCAGGATGAAGTAGGTGACGTAGGAGGTGCGTTCCTCAACCTGGTCCGGAATGCGGACGCATGTAGTCAAAGCGGTGGATACAGCCGCGCCCAACAACCATTGCCCGTGACAAATTGTCCATTGCGGGTGTAAACCCCAAGCCTTCGTCAGGCCCATACCAACCTAATCTGGAATAGGAATGAGAGCAGCGGCAATATGGGGTAATACCCAACTGAGAAGGAATTGAGGAAAGAAACAGCGAAAAACTAACGGCAAAATCTAATAGGGGTGGGTGCTCAGGTCATAATACTGGTAAAAGGATGTTATCAGAACATGTCTTGCTCTACAGATCCAAGATGGAGGTGGATACGTATATTAATAAGATATCAGTTGAGAAAATGGACACTGCTACCTGGTTAGCATGTGCCGATGAGTGGAGACAAATGAGTCGGAGGAAGACGCAAACAGATGGATATGAAGGAAGGAATGATGGGTCACGATACTTATAAATGTATGTACCAAATAGGTTGTGTTCCACAGATTCAGCTTGGAAGCTGGATGAGTGAACTGTTATGAAAGTGGTTGAGAAAGTGGACCCTGCTACTTGAATAGCGAGTGTCACGGAGGTGGATCAGTCGATTCAAACGAAAAAGAGATCGACACGGATCAAATCTACACGAACACCTACAGCCTAGGCAACAAGTGGAGAAATATACACTTATTATTATTGCTACTAACGATAAAACAAGCAAATAATATATGTAAAAACCTCAAAGTGATCTCGAAACAACTTGAAAACAGGAGCCAAGTGTTATTGTGAGCGTAATTCAATAAATCTGAACGGAAGAAAATGAATCTGGAAAATGAATCTCACCGTCACCCTGCACTCGAACGAGTCAAATGTGAGCGGTCAGGTCAAGATTAAGACAAGTGGGGTACGAATGACGCAGTAAAGGAAACAAAGTCAGATAGTGCGATCGGTGCGCAAATATACAATGGAGGTGGAACGTCAAATGTCTATGTACGTATGAGGCGGATGTTGTTGTGTGAATGGAGCGTTAAATTTACGAACTGTGGAACCAAGGTGGAATGACTGGGCTTTACAGGAAGGATTTTCACAGATCAATCAAGACACCGCCTGGCAAAGTCCTCTCTCGCGTCAAACGGTTAAAGGGAAATGCAAGAAAGCACCAATTCTCCCCTCACTTAACCAAGCTCCGCGGTCGTCGTGCCATTCTATCGAGACCATCGGTGTCCTATCCGTCTCCGCCAGAACAGGAGGTTCACCACAAACAGTTCCCCATGACTCCCTCGCTAACTCAGAGGAATACTCAACTGCCTAGGTTCCCCGTCGATTCCGTTTCTTCTCCCTTCAAGCAGCAGATTCGGCGGATGTCTCGCAAGGTTTCGCCGACTGTTCTTTTCACTTTAACCGTGCGTACAAGACCGTCTTTATCCGGGAGGCATTCTTTAACGACCGCCAGGGGCCATATATCTCACCGCAATGGCTCATCCGCCAGCAGAACTATGTCACCAACTGGAAAGTTTCTTTCTCTGAGTATCCATTTCTGTTGTGCCTGTAGGGTAAGGAAGTCCTCTGGTACCCAACGCTTCCAGAAAACTCCCGACAAGTAAGTGGCTTGCTTCCAACCGCTCGAGTGATATTTTGTGATTGTTCGTGTTACTCCTAGTCCGTGATCTGGTCTCAAAAGAATCAAGTCGTTTGGCGTAAGTGCGAGACCCTGGACTTCACTCGCAACTGGTGTCAAAAGCCTATTGTTCAATATGCGCTCTGCTTCGCTCAGGGCCGTGTTAAGCTCCTCATGGTCGATAGGCTGTTGACTGTAAACCACCGATGAGATCCGTCTTACCGACCTTATCATACGTTCCCAAACCCCACCCCTATGGCTGGCGTACGGCGGGTTGAAATGCTTACGGATATTCTGGGAGTCAGTCGCTTATGTAGTTCGCCATGGTCGACGCGGGACAGCCACCTTTGCAGCTGGTTAGATGCGCCCACGAAATTTGAACCGTTGTTGGAGTAGATGTTGTCCAGCACTCCGTGCCTATTGATCAGCCTTTGAAGCGCCAACAGGAACGATTCAGTAGACATACTGTGCACCATCTATAAATGCACCGCGCAAATACAGTTGTCCATCACAACCATATCGTTGTGGAGACACAATACAATCATCATGGAAAACAAACATCGCAATAACCAACTCAGGATGCTGCTTGCTTAAGGGGCCTTCAGAGGCTTCCGACGAGAATGATTGAAGGTTAGAAGGGGAAGTCGTATGATCAGAAACTTCATGACCTGGAGCTTTTCAATCTAGAGAGGGAAAGACTCCGAGGTGAACTCATCGAAACCTTTAAGAAAATGAAGGGTTTATCTGGCATAGACCCGGAGAGCCTTTTTCAGGAAAACCTCAATTTAAGAACAAAGGGTCACTGTTAGAAACTACGGAAATCTCGATCTAGGATAGCAGCAAGGTAGCACTTCTTCAGTAATCAGATATTAAACCTATGAAACCGACTGCCAGAAGAGCTAATAGAACTACATTCTATTCAAATTAGCTCTGGTTGAAAATGGGATGAAGTAGTTTCTGGGTTGAGCAGTGACTTAGCTCCCACATTAGATCACTTATTGAACGCTTACGTATCTCAACGTCTGTTGTCGAGCAGGTGAAGTGAGTTGTCCTTTCCTTTTCTTTTTAGCAGGACAACTGATGGATTTCTTCATACAATGGTGGGTGCCGGACCTGTGCATATCACAGAAAGAACTCTGGACGATCGATTAGCCGTGGCCATTTCCTGTCCTGAGCAAACTAAACTGAACTGAACTGACGCGTTGTATCGGGTAAAGAACGTAGCATTTGCGAGATGTGGGTGAATGAACCTTGCTCACAACTCTCAAACGCACTCTACTAGCCCTGTAGTATCCACGGAGATCTTCCTTGGATTTCTGCAAGCTGCAAAGAGATTGTTAAAGCAGCACTGAAAGACAGTTGGAACCCCTCGTTCAACGCTAGTGGTATGCAATCATTACGCAAAAGCTCCACCACGCTCAAACCGTCACCAGGCCAAGCAAGTAATGTCACTTAGACCACACTCCTTGCCCAAAGGGCCACATTATTGTTCCCAAAGGTATAACTAGATCACTCAACGCCAAAGGCTCACCATGAGCCATTGAAAAGCTCACGGTTGTAAGCTAATGAAACCAGTGTCACCACCAATTGAATGGAGGAAAATAGCCAGCCCTCGTTGCTCAAATACAGTTTTCCATCACAACCATGTCGTTGTGGAGATACAATACAATCATCATGGAAAACAAACCCTGCAAGAATCAAATCAGTGGCAGGAGCAGAAAACAATGATATACTCCGCGCCAAAACAGGACTCTCTGAAAATGTCACGGGCAGAACAGAGCCCACTAAGTGAGCCAATTCCTCACCCAACGCCAATACATGAAAGTTCCTGGGTGAGTAAACAACAGCTGCCAAAGCTGGAGAAGGTAATTTCTTACAACAATAAGAACCAGCGGATGCTGCAATTACAATCCTGGACCCAACTACAGGGAAAAACGTTAGCAGCAGAGCGATGTACAACGTACACAAAGACCAAGACAAGAGAAGCTCAAAACCTCGCCATTGAACCTATCCACGGCGATCTCACCACGGCAAAAGGCGCAGAACTATCCAACTAGCCGGAAAAGCCCAAGCATACGAGATGGTCGAGTTACAAAAGCAAATCTTATGTCGTCAAATACACAGTACACGTCGAGAGTCTCAAAGCTCGAGAAGTGGACCTGACTCCATCTTGTAACAAAGCATGTCATCTTTGCAACTCCGAACCCTCCCACTCATCACTGGAGTCTAGGTGACTCCGTATAACCTGTGTCGTGAATTGCTCAATGTTTCCTTATCCAAATCGATAAGAATCTTAACCCCTTTGGACTAATCCCCTTTTCTCTATCTGTGACATACTGATGCGGCAGTTGCGTTCATATTTCATCTTATGTCGTCAAATATGCAGTACACTTCAAGAGTCTCAAAGCTTGAGAAGTAGAACCGACCCCATTTCGGTGAATCCTTGTAACAAGGGAGATCACCTATTCAACTCCNACCTCCCCTACTCATCACTAGACTCTATCTGACTCCGTATTGCCTGTCCTGCAAGGCCTAATCTACCCTGATTTATAGTACACTTCTTCGTTTCAAAAACGCGAGAAGTGGACTTAACTGAAGCATCGACTTCCGACCTCGATTAGAATTTTCGTTTGCCTCTCTCTGTCTCTACCGTTCCCCCCTCTGCTGGGTATCACCCCACACTGCTCGGTTTCTCCTTCCTGTTACAGATTTGGTTGGATTCTTCTGTCGAAGGCTTAAGGTTTACACTCACAATGGACAATCTGGATCCGGCAATGGTTGTAGGGTACGGTTTTCTCCACCGTTTTGGCTACATGCGTCCGCATTCCGGGCCAGGTTGAGGAACGTATCCCCTGCCTCAACACTAAGGTGAGGCAGGGGGTTAAGGTTAGGTCCCTAGCACGTATTCTTGAAGTCTTGAAGTGACTCTCGAGTTCGAGGCTGGTGCCCAATGTTCCCGGATCTTAGTCAGTCCCACATCTAAGAGACTAACGCTTTGTAAGCTTAATAATCCAAATCCTCCATTACTGATCGAAGCCCCTGAAGCCATCCAAAGTGTCCTAACAGACGTCAACTATATCACTCTGTGCTGAATACATATATTCCGATAAATGCTTTAATGTGTTGTTTCATCCGATCCATCCCTGTGCATTTTTCCATCTGTTCTCGGTTATCGATCCGCCGCTGTCTCTCCTTTTTCAATCTTCGCTCGCTGCACCTTTTATATAGTATAGCGATTCATATTTTGTTCAGATTTCCATTGACTTGCTCTGTTGGAGCACTCTGCCATCCCCAACATTTTCCTCAGCGATCTTGTCCACCTTGTGTTCCATTTGTATTGCAGAGTTCAACCCAGCTAAGCTCCTTTCATTACTCCCTACCTTCCATGTACTGGTGCACCGCGACTAGCAATTCTTCGTCTATGCTCGCCTCGTCTGTTGTACATATGATCATGCTCGTGTATGCCTCTCGGGGATTCGTGAAATATGCAGTTATTATTATTAGGTAAAGATACTTCAGTCTGCCTACGAACACAAAATTGGCCGAACTAGGGATATTCTGATTAGAGCTACAGAGCCCTACATTCGTGTAACCGCCCAAAGTCTTAAAGCGAAAAATCCTAATTCACAGTGTTCTGAGGACTGCGGGCTGTCAACCTCGTCTGCAGTGGACGCGAGCTCATAGAGTGGGTAAATGGATTTCCCTAGGCAACAACTGCGCCATAGCATTGCGTTTTTTGCTCGCAGAATTCCACGCATTCAAGGATCGGGATTTAGTCCTCTCTAAAGCGGAGATGATTGCAGCAACAATGGAGAATATATCCATTTGTCCTGGCTCCACGTTAGCACCGTTCGCACTGGATTCCCGCTCTACAGCCGCCACACTCGTTTACCTCATTCCGTGTAAATATTGAGAGATGAAAAAATTTAAAAATTTAACACGGATAAAAATGACTACTTCCGAAACTGGAAAACTGGATAAATGGTAAAATGGAACACAGATGTACGCCACAAGAACAATAAACAAAGCTGGTTACGCAAAACGAATTATTACTACGTACTCTGTAAAACTGAGTGACCTGTAATCGGTCACTGAATTATAAAAGGTGCCCTAACTTAACCCAGGCAGTGTATAATAAGTGAAATATCGGTAGATATTCCACTTTATTACTATAATTATTTTGTATCAGAGAGCACGTCAAAATTCAAACCGCGCGCGGGGTATGTACCGTTCCGTTTTGTACTGTGTGAACTGTACTGCAAATTTTGACCTACGAATTCAGTTAAAGTATTAGAGTTCTTTTGAAGTGAAGTATTATCCGTCGCAAAGAGAATTTCTAGTCATTAAATGAGGTAATCTTGGATGGGCTGGACCCGGACTGTACATGGGTGCCGGATCCGTTTCTGAATGTTTTTGCGGTGATGCGCCAAAAGCTACTAAGGAGTTATTATCTCGCAATTTAAAAAGAGTATCACTGCTGCGTTCCAAACTTTGAGATGGTAAGCATAATGATAGGACTTCTCTAGAATTTAGTCTGAGACTAATGGGCACCAAAAGAGGGATAATAGGTAGTTGTCCCGGTGAGCAGTCGCTTACTTTGGTAAGGATTGCATTTCGAGGATTCGTACGAGATTTAGTGGGTGTGGCTGAAAGGTGCTGGTGCTTGCTAGGAGGCTGCGCTAGTGAGGGTGAAATCGTTTTATCCAAGTAAACCGGATTAAACAGTGTTCTTGTTACTGGTGACTGACCTAGGTACGAAGTGGGAATTAGACTTCCTAGCTTAAAACGTTACTCACGGGCATACGAAACTGGAGATTTTTCGTTGCCGTGCCAAGACCGAAATCAATACAGGCATTAAGGTAACCACAGGGACAAAAAAGAGAAATGTATGGTCCCCCTCAGCTAAACATCACGCGGTCGAAAAAAAGTGGTCACCATGCCCTACCCGCAAGAGCCTTTTGACTCAATTTGAACGATCAGCGGTCTATAGATAAAAAAAAGTGGCCACCATGCCCAGCGTTAACGTGGAACGACATAGCGGTGTACTTCTGTTGGTCTCCAATTGACGTTCATGTGATGAGCAAATTGAGGTAAACTACAACAGTTCTCACCAAACATATCTTTTGTGGGTGGTCTCAAGAGGCCAAAAAAAATGTTAAAGAATTTGAAATAAAGAAATCAAAAACAAAATAAATAAACAAAAAAAACAAAACAAAGAGATTATGATTATAAAAATAATAAAAGGTCTACTGCACGCCGAGCACGAAAAGCCCACCACGCTCTCATACATTGTATAGCATACAGCATGCACCCGAACATATTTAAGCAAACCACTCACCATTGCAGCACACGAAGGCACACAAGAAACAAACATCGCACAAAAAAAGTGACACGATGCTCCCTTTGGTGGCCAGTGCTGAATATGCCACAACTGCCGGTCTCTAATATGAGTGCGAAAGTGCGACTCCACAATGGTACTTTTAGTTTCATATTCTTACCTTTCCTCTCTGTGTAAACCTTTTTGACTTAACACTAAACAGTATCACCTGAAGTAAACCCCTGGTAATGTTGCTCCCTGGGGTAGCTGTCCGAATCTAAAGAAGGTTAACGAATCATGACAACCCACGAAAAAAATATTCACGTCGTAGCACCAGAGGAAGTCCCAAATCCTACTGGTGTATGAATCTGGACGCACGTTAGGCGAAAGCCTGTTTTCGTCCTAGAAACCTGACCTGACCTGACCTGACCTAGTCTGGGAGGACAGGATGAGCGTTCAACACTCTTATACTCCAAAGGATAGTTATGAAATGTCCTAGCCACCTTCCTCTGTAGTGGGATCTTTTCAGGTTGAATCTTTATTTATTTAAAATCAGATAAATGCGCTATAGTAGGGTGATTTCGGATGAATTCTTTAGCTACTCTCTCATCCTGAACTTTAAAACGCCTGGGGACATGCATATTTCTGCGTGGTTTTTCGCAGCCTAATGCAATAACATGGGCAATGTACAATGTTTGCAGATTGTGGGATTTTTATTTTAAAGATTTAGGCAAGCCAACGCACGCACATGGTAGAGTGTAAGAGTACTGGCTTTATGCGATGGAGGCATAGCTACGGGTAATCGCGAAAAAGCGGAAACCCTACTTAAGTTCTTCAAGAGCGTGTATAGTACCCCAGTCGAATATGATAACCTGGGTTTAGCAGGATCATCTGATACGGCAGAGTTTGCCGATATTATCATCTGCGAAACAGACGTACATCGAGATCTCCAGACGCTGAACAAGCACAAGTCAGCAGGTCCGGATGGAATCCAACCAGCCATAGTGCAGCCGCTGGCCGGGTTGCTAGCCGGGCCGCTGACTGTAATGTTTAGAGAATCAGTGGAAAATGCTACGCTACCCAGGAATGGCGCACAGCTACCGTAGTAGCACTGCACAAGACTGGACCGAAATATAAAGCAGAAAACTACAGATCCGTCAGCCTAACGCCAGTTTTGCGTAAGTGCCTCGAGCGACTAATCAGAAGGCAGATTTGCCTACATCTGACTAGCAATCGACTCCTGTCACCGGCACAACATGGCTTGGTGCAATGAAAATAATGTCTTACGAACCTGCTTGTATTCCTAGACGAAGTCACTCAGTGTACGGATGAGGACAAAAATGTAGAATTCTGTTACTTAAACTTCAGTAAAGCATTTGACTCTGTCAGCCATCGATTGTTGGACTTCAAATTTCGGAGCCTATGCATAACAGGTGGCGCCAGGGACTGGATTGTAGCTTTTATGAACAACCGCACCTTCCGGGTCAAGGTGGGTGACTACATTTCTAACCATGAGGTGGTTAAGAGTGGAGTTCCCCAGGGCTCAGTGCTAGGTCCCTTACTTTTTCTAATATTCATCAACGATCTTGCACAGGATCTTTAAAATCCGTGTTTGAGATTTGCTGATGATTTCAAAATGACAGGCTTAAACCTGCAAAGGGACCTAGAGGTAGCCCATCGATGGTCGGTCAAGTGGGACCTACCGTTGAATCTAAATAAGCGTAAGCTCTTAGCAACGAGAGTGAAAGTATACTCGTTGAATGGAGTTCCCATGAAGCAGGCCCCACAGATGAGGGGCCCAGGGGTTCTTATGACCCAGGATTTTTAACCATCAACCCAGTGCTCCAAGGCTGCAAATCAGGCTAGGGGGCAGCTGTTCAGGCTGTGTAATACAGTAACATGAAGACGGCCTGAGGTGTTCCTCCCCTGTATAAGTCGATTGCTCGCTCACACATGGAATATTGTGTGCAGGCATGGGCACCGTATCACAGGAATGATGTATCTTGCTTAGAAAGAGTGCAGCGCTTAGGTACCGGAAAGGTGGCTGGGCAAAAGGGGAAAAGCTATAAGCAGCGGTTGAGAGATCTTGATTTCTTTTCGTACAAAATTGGCCGAACTAGGGATATTCTGATTAGAGCTACAGAGCCCTACATTCGTGTAACCGCCCAAAGTCTTAAAGCGAAAAATCCTAATTCCCAGTATTCTGAGGACTGCGGGCTGTCCTGCCATTTGACTACATTACGGAGTGTAAAACCAAAATAGAATGTCCAAAAGGGTTAGATTATTCACGCGTACCGAAATCGGTTAGTTAAGATAGTTTCTTAGGGCACAGTTTGACGGTCTTCCCCTAGACCTTCCCGTTGACAATCTTACACAACATATAGAACAAATCGTCACTTCGGCTGACGAGAGATTCGTCCCCCGTGTTCTCGCAGGCTCAAGTTCTAAATCCGTGGGCTTTTAGATCAGCGGTCTAGATTGTTTGCAAGATACAAGAAAACGGGACTCGAAGCTGATGGACTAGCCTTTAAAAGGCTCAGGAACATCTGCCACTCAAATATTAGAGATTACAAACTGTTCCTCTACAAGTATATTCGTCGACGTCGCGCCAATTCTCACCCCTCTTGCCCTCAAATTACCAGGTGGAACAGGAGTAACTGCCATTTCAGAGATTGCAGGCTAATTTAAAAACCACTACGAGATCATGTTCAGCTTCACTCTCATTTCTACCCACACGATACTACAGCCCTATCCACTAAACTCTACGCTCACCTACGCCATATACTTAAAGCTAAACGTAGAGAAAAAACTACGGAACCTCGAACCTTACTGCTCACTGGGGCCCGGAAAAGTACCACCTGCAATTCCAAAAAACAGACGGACATCTCAGCTGGCCCATACACCTGACTCTTTCAACGGTGTATGGATGAGGGGATATTCCCTTCTCGCTGGAAAGCTGCAGTTCACTCTCCCATGTACAAAATGGTAATAGATTTCTTCCAGTAAGCTACCATTCTATCTCCCTGACTGGCGTCCCGAGCAAAATTCTAAAGCGCATGCTAAAAGAGGCCATCTCGGAGCACATCTGCGCAAATAATTCACTTTCAACCTTCCAGCATGGATTTCTGCCAAGCAGATCTTGCACCACCAATATGCTGACTGTCACGGATAGTTCAACAAAGGTTTATGATGAAGGCCAAATCTCGTACGCGGTACACGTTGATTTTGCCAAAGCCTTCGACAAGGTCCCACACGTCCCACTCATACATAAGCTGGAGGTGAATGGAATTACCGATCCCATTCCATCACTGATTTGCAGCTTTCTCTCTCACCGCACATTCACCGTAAGAGGTAAAGTTACACTACCAAACCAACCGGTGTCCTCAGGGATCTGTTCTCGGTCCTCTTCTCTCCACATATTTATGTTAAGATCTACTTAATGCATTACCTGCAAACGTAACTATGTACGCAGATGATGTTACTATCTGGGGTACAGACCCGCATGCTACAGACATCTATCGATGCTGTTAAACACTGATCCGTTGAATGGAATCTACCCATCAATGATGACAAGTGTGTGCGCATGACGTTTGAGAACTCCCGTCCCATATCGTTTCGTATAAGTAGTAAGCAACCTCTTCAGCATACCAACGTGCACAAAGTCCTAGGCTTCTGGTTAAATAGTCACCTCTTTTTTCCGCACCATAACCAGTTAGCCAGCAAATCTGCTTCCGTGTTATGCACGTTTTTCGAAGGTCTTTCCCCCATGTCATCAAGAATGACTTTCCACTTATTTATGGCACCTATATCGGTCCTCTCCTAGAATATGGTAGTCAAGTTGTTCACTCCGGCCTTATCCGTGATCGTGATGCTCTTGAAGGAGTTCAAAAGCGGCAACAGAAACGGGGCTATCCTGACCGTCTAGTGGAGCTTGGTCTGTATACACTGGAAGTCAGGTGAATCAGGACTGACTTATTTTTCTACATCATCTGTTCTCCTCGAGCCTAGCAGATCAGTTTTTCGCTTTAGCCTCCACGGATGGAACACGGTGTAATAGCAATAAGCTGCACAAACCTCAACCCCGCAGCACACGTCGCATATCTTTCTTCACCTTCAGGATAATTACTCACTGGAACGCATTGCCAGAGGAGATCGCCCCTTCAAGAAGGAAAGCGTCATTCAAGTCCCGGTTTGATAAGTATCTAGATCTGGTTGCCTCCTCTTGTGTCCTCCTCCGAAAAAAAATTCTATAAAAAAGACGTTTTTTATTTTTTTATTTTGTTACAATTTTTGTAGCCCTCATCTAGTTATATGCCTTTCCCCATTTACTTTAGCAAATTGTTACATTTATCTATAATGTTGTCAGTATAACTAGCGTCGCTAGTCTTCGGGCAATATGATATTTTGCCCCTCCAGTTTTCTCTGATTTTTCAGTTGCATTGTCCATGAAGAGGCCACTAGAAACCATCAAGGATCTGGGACCATTGAGCGCCAGGCTCGAACCCGAGAGTCACTTCAAGACTTCAAGACTACTGCCTGACCAGCATGTGCCACGGAGATGATGTTGATGAGACCGATCAACATGACAGAACGGAACTAAACTAACGAGAATTATGGTTGACAAATGTAGTTTAGGGTTTCACCTAAAAGTTGTCTGTTCCACTTATCCAGCTTTGAAGCGGAATCAAACTACTGATAAGATTTGAGTTGAGAAAGTAAACACTGTTACCTGGTTAGTATGTGCCATGAAATTGAGCTCAGTCAATCAATTGAATAAGAATTAGAGGAATAGCAAGTAAGGATTAAAGGATTAACCAAGAGAGATCCTCCCGCCGAACCACCTGTGCNCCTGTGCTTTTTATTTCTCTTTTTGCTTTCTTTCTTTTGCTTTCTGTTTTCTCTCTTTCCCTAAGATTATTCACTTTTTTCGTTTTTGCTTCTTTCTTATTTTTCTTTCCCTGGTCATTTGCCGAGATAACTCGCAGTTTTGACGGCTCCTGCTGTTGGGACCTAGTGGGTACTCTTCTGTCTTGATTTCTTAATA